>JAWZYU010000002.1:118795913-118922913 GCA_038380435.1 Ryuthela nishihirai | reverse complement strand
TTCGAGAGCTGAAGGTTGGATGAAAGGACCCACTGGAGAGTTGAAGGTTGGATGAAAGGACCCACTGGAGGGCTGTTGGAAGACAAATGAAAGCCTCCTGTCAACGCCATACTCGTTTTCTTTAACGTGAGGAGGGTATGGTCTCATGTGAAGTATGGCCTCTCAAGAAAGGTTGGGTCAAGAGACCCATTGGAGAGCTGAAGGTTGGATGATAGGACCCACTGGAGAGTTGAAGGTTGGATGAAAGGACTCACTGGGGGGCTGTTCGAAGAGAAATGGAAACCTCCTGTCAAGGTCATGCTCGTTTTCTTTAACATGAGGATGGTATGGTCTCCATGTGAAATACGGCCTCTCAACAAAGGTTGGGTGAACGGACCCACTGGAGAGCTGAAGGTTGGATGAAAGGACCCACTGGAGAGTAGAAGGTTGGATGAAAGGACCCACTGGAGGGCTGTTGGAAGACAAATGGAAGCCTCCTGTCAAGGCCATGCTCGTTTTTTTAGCGTGAGGAGGGTATGGTCTCATGTGAAGTACGGCCTCTCAAGAAAGGTTGGGTGAAGGAACCCACTGGAGAGCTGAAGGTTGGATGAAAGGACCCACTGGAGAGTTGAAGGTTGGATGAAAGGACCCACTGGAGGGCTGTTGGAAGACAAATGGAAGCCTCCTGTCAAAGCCATACTCGATTTCTTTAACGTGAGGAGGGTATGGTCTCATGTGAAGTACGGCCTCTCAAGAAAGGTTGGGTCAAGGGACCCATTGGAGAGCTGAAGGTTGGATGAAAGGACCCACTGGAGAGTTGACGGTGGGATGAAAGGACCCACTGGATTGCTGTTGGAAGACAAAGGAAAGCCTCCTGTCAAGGCCATACTCATTTTCTTTAACGTGAGGAGGGTATGGTCTCATGTGAAGTACGGCCTCTCAAGAAAGGTTGGGTCAAGGGACCAACTGGAGAGCTGAAGGTTGGATGAAAGGACCCACTGGAGAGTTGAAGGTTCGATGAAAGGACCCACTGGAGGGCTGTTGGAAGACAAATGAAAGCCTCCTGTCAAGGCCATACTCGTTTTCTTTAACGTGAGGAGGGTATGGTCTAATATGAAGTATGGCCTCTCAAGAAAGGTTGGGTCAAGGGACCTATTCGAGAGCTGAAGGTTGGATGAAAGGACCCACTGGAGAGTTGAAGGTTGGATGAAAGGACCCACTGGAGGGCTGTTGGAAGACAAATGAAAGCCTCCTGTCAACGCCATACTCGTTTTCTTTAACGTGAGGAGGTATGGTCTCATGTGAAGTACGGCCTCTCAAGAAAGGTTGGGTCAAGGGACCCATTGGAGAGCTGAAGGTTGGATGAAAGGACCCACTGGAGAGTTGAAGGTTGGATGAAAGGACTCACTGGAGGGCTGTTGGAAGACAAATGGAAGCCTCCTGTCAAGGCCATACACGTTTTCTTTAACGTGAGGAGGGTATGGTCTCATGTGAAATACGGCCTCTCAAGAAAGGTTGGGTCAAGGGACCAACTGGAGAACTGAAGGTTGGATAAAAGGACCCACTGGAGAGTTGAAGGTTGGATGAAAGGACCCACTGGAGGGCTGTTGGAAGTCAAATGAAAGCCTCCTGTCAAGGCCATACTCGTTTTCTTTAACGTGAGGAGGGTATGGTCTCATGTGAAATATGGCCTCTCAAGAAAGGTTGGGTCAAGGGACCCATTGGAGAGCTGAAGGTTGGATGATAGGACCGACTGGAGAGTTGAAGGTTGGATGAAAGGACCCACTGGAGGGCTGTTGGAAGACAAATGAAAGCCTCCTGTCAAGGACATACTCGTTTTCTTTAACGTGCGGAGGGTATGGTCTCATATGAAGTACGGCCTCTCAAGAAAGGTTGGGTCAAGGGACCAACTGGAGAGCTGAAGGTTGGATGAAATGACCCACTGGAGAGTTGAAGGTTGGATGAAAGGAAACACTGGAGGGCTGTTGGAAGACAAATGGAAGCCTCCTGTCAAAGCCATACTCGTTTTTTTAGCGTGAGGAGGGTATGGTCTCATGTGAAGTACGGCCTCTCATGAAAGGTTGGGTGAAGGAACCCACTGGAGAGCTGAAGGTTGGATGAAAGGACCCACTGGAGAGTTGAAGGTTGGATGAAAGGACCCACTGGAGGGCTGTTGGAAGACAAATGGAAGCCTCCTGTCAAAGCCATACTCGATTTCTTTAACGTGAGGAGGGTATGGTCTCATGTGAAGTACGGCCTCTCAAGAAAGGTTGGGTCAAGGGACCCATTGGAGAGCTGAAGGTTGGATGAAAGGACCCACTGGAGAGTTGAAGGTGGGATGAAAGGACCCACTGGAGGGCTGTTGGAAGACAAATGAAAGCCTCCTGTCAAGGATATACTCGTTTTCTTTAACGTGAGGAGGGTATGGTCTCATGTGAAGTACGGCCTCTCAAGAAAGGTTGGGTCAAGGGACCAACTGGAGAGCTGAAGGTTGGATGAAATGACCCACTGGAGAGTTGAAGGCTGGATGAAAGAACCCACTGGAGGGCTGTTGGAAGACAAATGAAAGCCTCCTGTCAAGGCCATACTCGTTTTCTTTAACGTGAGGAGGGTATGGTCTCATGTGAATTATGGCCTCTCAAGAAAGGTTGGGTCAAGGGACCCATTGGAGAGCTGAATGTTGGATGATAGGACCCACAGGAGAGTTGAAGTTTGGATGAAAGGACCCACTGGAGGGCTGTTCGAAGAGAAATGGAAACCTCCTGTCAAGGTAATACTCGTTTTCTTTAACGTGAGGAGGGTATGGTCTCATGTGAAGTACGGCCTCTCAAGAAAGGTTGGGTGAAGGGACCCACTGGAGAGATGAAGTTTGGATGAAAGGACCCACTGCAGAGTTGAAGGTTGGATGAAAGGACCCACTGGAGGGCTGTTCTAAGACAAATGAAAGCCTCCTGTCAAGGCCATACTCGTTTTCTTTAACGTGAGGAGGTTATGGTCTCATGTGAAATACTGCCTCTCAAGAAAGGTTGGGTGAAGGGACCCACTGGAGAGCTGAAGTTTGGTTGAAAGGACCCACTGGAGAGCTGAAGTTTGGATGAAAGGACCCACTGGAGAGTTGAAGGTTGGATGAAAAAACCCACTGGAGGGCTGTTGGAAGACAAATGAAAGCCTCCTGTCAAGGCCATACTCGTTTTCTTTAACGTGAGGAGGGTATGGTCTCATGTGAAGTACGGCCTCTCAAGAAAGGTTGGGTCAAAGGACCCACTGGAGAGCTGAAGGTTGGATGAAAGGACCCACTGGAGAGTTGAAGGTTGGATGAAAGGACCCACTGGAGGGCTGTTGGAAGACAAATGTTAGCCTCCTGTCAAGGCCATACTCGTTTTCTTTAACGTGAGGAGGGTATGGTCTCATGTGAAGTACGGCCTCTCAAGAAAGGTTGGGTGAAGGGACCCACTGGAGAGCTGAAGTTTGGATGAAAGGACCCACTGGAGAGTTGAAGGTTGGATGAAAGGACCCACTGGAGGGCTGTTGGAAGACAAATGGAAGCCTCCTGTCAAGGCCATGCTCGTTTTCTTTAACGTGAGGAGGGTAATGTCTCATGTGAAATACTGCCTCTCAAGAAAGGTTGGTTGAAGGGACCCACTGGAGAGCTGAATGTTGGATGAAAGGACCCACTGGAGAGTTGAAGGTTGGATGAAAGGACCCACTGGAGGGCTGTTGGAAGACAAATGGAAGCCTCCTGTCAAGGCCATGCTCGTTTTCTTTAACGTGAGGAGGGTATTGTCTCATGTGAATTACGGCCTCTCAAGAAAGGTTGGGTGGAGGGACCCACTGGAGAGCTGAAGTTTGGATGAAATGACCCACTGGAGAGTTGAAGGTTGGATGAAAGGACCCACTGGAGAGTTGAAGGTTGGATGAAAGGACCCACTGGAGGGCTGTTGGAAGACAAATGGAAGCCTCCTGTCAATTCCATGCTCGTTTTCTTTAACGTGAGGAGGGTATTGTCTCATGTGAAGTACGGCCTCTCAAGAAAGGTTGGATGAAAGGACCCACTGGATGGCTGTTGGAAGACAAATGGAAGCCTCCTATCAAGGTCATGCTCGTTTTCTTTAACGTGAGGAGGGTATGGTCTCATGTGAAGTACGGCCTCTCAAGAAAGGTTGGGTGAAGGGACCCACTGGAGAGCTGAAGGTTGGGTGAAAGGACCCACTGGAGAGCTGAAATTTGGATTAAAGGATCCACTGGAGAGTTGAAGGTTGGATGAAAGGACCCACTGGAGGGCTGTTGGAAGACAAATGAAAGCCTCCTGTCAAGGCCATACTCGTTTTCTTTAACGTGAGGAGGTTATGGTCTCATGTGAAGTACTGCCTCTCAAGAAAGGTTGGGTGAAGGAACCCACTGGAGAGCTGAAGGTTGGATGAAAGGACCCACTGGAGAGTTGAAGGTTGGATGAAAGGACCCACTGGAGGGCTGTTGGAAGACAAATGAAAGCCTCCTGTCAAGGCCATACTCGTTTTCTTTAACGTGAGGAGGGTATGGTCTCATGTGAAGTATGGCCTCTCAAGAAAGGTTGGGTCAAGGGACCCATTGGAGAGCTGAAGGTTGGATGAAAGGACCCACTGGAGAGTTGAAGATTGGATGAAAGGACCCACTGGAGGGCTGTTGGAAGACAAATGGAAGCCTCCTGTCAAGGCCATACTCGTTTTCTTTAACGTGAGGAGGGTATGGTCTCATGTGAAGTATGGCCTCTCAAGAAAGGTTGGGTCAAGGGACCCACTGGAGAGTTGAAGGTTGGATGAAAGGACCCACTGGAGAGTTGAAGGTTGGATGAAAGGACCCACTGGAGGGCTGTTGGAAGACAAATGAAAGCCTCCTGTCAAGGCCATACTCTTTTTCTTTAACGTGAGGAGGGTATTGTCTCATGTGAAGTACGGCCTCTCAAGAAAGGTTGGGTCAAGGGACCCACTGGAGAGCTGAAGGTTGGATGAAAGGGCCCACTGGAGAGTTCAAGGTTGGATGAAAGGACCCACTGGAGGGCTCTTGGAAGACAAATGAAAGCCTCCTGTCAAGGCCATACTCGTTTTCTTTAACGTGAGGAGGGTATGGTCTCATGTGAAGTACGGCCTCTCAAGAAAGGTTGGGTGAAGGGACCTACTGGAGAGCTGAAGGTTGGATGAAAGGACCCACTGGAGAGTTGAAGGTTGGATGAAAGGACCCACTGGAGGGCTGTTGGAAGACAAATGGAAGCCTTCTGTCAATGCCATACTCGTTTTCTTTACCGTGAGGAGGGTATACCTCTCCGTACACGGATTCACAGCTTAACGTCCCCTGCTGCGGATGGCGGACTTTCCAAACACGTCAGTGTCCCCTATTCACCGAGCACAGTTTTGCAGAGATAAAGTTCAATGCTGGCTCATTTGGGACTCGAACCTGGGAACTGCAGGTTACGCGACTGGCAACTACTGTCTGATACAGTAATATAGTAGATATGCCTTGTGATATGTTGAAGTTGAATTTAGCCACTTATAATATCATCTTTTATTCTGTTTTCTTGAATATTTTAAGAAACCCATAAAATTTAATAGTTTTAAGTTGTTTCTTTTGGTGATTTAGATCACAAAAACAACACACACTCGAAATTAGGATGTTTGTAAGGCTATAAATAATCTCTATTTATCAGATAGTAGGTTTTTTCAATCATTTTTTTTTTACAGATTTTGTAACCTTCAAACCAAGTAATGTTGCCTTAACGTGTCTGTAATTTCTTTTTCCTTACATAACACAGACAAACCTGAAGAGAACGATTATAAAGTGTGCACAGATAGATGTCAACCGAGTTGTCAGTAAGTAATTTTTTCTTTATTTCTTACTTTCTGTCAAGGATCATTTTGCATTGGTGCCAAAAGGTGTTGGCTACCTGCGTATTTTAAAATTTGAACACATATAGGTTGGGTTGGGTTGTTTTACCTCTGAGCGGCACTTTTTTGCACACCATGGGCTAAATGGCCAAGTCACATTGTCCCCGAAGACTCAGAGAAGGTTGGGGAAGGGGACCCACTGGAACAGCTGTTGGGAGACAGATGGTAGCCTCCCGTCAAAGCCATCCAGCGTGTTCTTTAACGTGCACAGGGTATGCATGCCTTGGGGGACTACTGTAACTAGGCAGATATGTGTCGATGCCTTGGGGGACTAATGAACTTGGAAGATATGTGTCGATGCCTTGGGGGACCAATGAACTTGGAAGATATGTGTCGATGCCTTGGGGGACCAATGAACTTGGAAGATATGTGTCGATGGCTTGGGGGACTGCTGAACTTGGCAGATATGTGTCGATACCTTGGGGGACTACTTTTACTAGACAGATAAACTGCTTCCTGTTTTTATGAGAGTTTGCAGGTGGCACTCACATTTCGGACATTTCATGTGCACCAACCCAATATATTAATATCAGTAATCCTATTTTTCTTCTCTTAGCTTCGAGTCTATGCAAGTGGAAGTTGAAGAGTTTATATATGCCGATTCAGAGGTCAGTTTCTGGAAGAAAATTCGTTTTTTCTTTTAAACCTATTGCAGCACCCAAAAAATTATTTTTTATTAATATTGTCTAATAAGTCAAATTAAATATTAAATAAAAATATATGATAATTGAGTGGAGTATAAATTTTTTTTTCACACATAGGACGTAGACAGGTCCAAGAAACTACTCCTAGCTTACATAGGTCTTCTCTGAAAAGGATTTAGCCCCACTAAGATCGAAAACTTCGCTGACCTTTGCCTGACTTTCAGCTAACACCACACAAACATACGATCGTGCTAGCCCCTGATTCGAAACTGGTTACTGGAAACCAATATGATATCACTGCACTACAGAAGTAGTCTGAGTTTTTATCTGAGTGATATTTCTTTTCCACACAATGGGCAAGTCCCTAGGAACCCATTTCTGTTGCGCACAATGGGCAGGTCCCTAGGAACCCATTTCTGTTGCACACAATGGGCAGGTCCGTAGGAACCCATTTCTGTTGCACACAATGGGCAGGTCCCTAGGGGCCCATTTCTGTTGCGCACAATGGGCAGGTCCCTAGGAACCCATTTCTGTTGCACACAATGGGCAGGTCCTAGGAACCGATTTCTGTTGCACACAATAGAAGGTCCCTAGGAACCCATTTTTGTTGCACACAATGGGCAGGTTCCTAGGAACCCATTTCTGTTGCACACAATGGGCAGGTTCCTAGGAACCTATTTCTGTTGCACACAATGGGCAGGTCCCTAGGAACCCATTTCTGTTGCACACAATGGGCAGGTCCGTAGGAACCCATTTCTGTTGTACACAATGGGCATGTCCATTATGCACACAATAGGAAGGTCCCTAGGAACCCATTTCTGTTGCACACAATGGGCAGGTTCCTAGGAACCCATTTCTGTTGCGCACAATGGGCAGGTCCCTAGGAGCCCGTTTCTGTTGCACACAATGGGCAGGTCCCTAGGAACCCATTTCTGTTGCACACAATGGGCAGGTCCCTAGGAACCCATTTCTGTTGCACACAATGGGCAGGTCCGTAGGAACCCATTTCTGTTGTGCACAATGGGTAGGTCCCTAGGAACCCATTTCTGTTGCGCACAATGGGCAGGTCCCTAGGAACCCATTTCTGTTGCACACAATGGGCAGGTCTCTAGGAACCCATTTCTGTTACACACAATGGGCAGGTCCCTAGGAACCCATTTCTGTTGCACATAATGGGCAGGTCCCTAGGAACCCATTTCTGTTGCACACAATGGACAGGTCCCTAGGAATTTCCCATCTGAAGAACAAGAATAACACCGATTAACGGATCTCAGTATCAGGTGTTATTTATACCGTTTCTGACCTCCACACACCCCGTCGTTTACCTGCAGTTGCTGCTCTTCGGTGTATATACATAGCATAAATATCGGGTATTTCAATATCTATGTATAGTCGCTCAAAAAAATATCGGAACACTATGGTCGATCACAGAATTCATAAAAAATATCTGGAACGACTTTTTTTTAGAAATTAGTGTTCTGGCAACCTTCGTGTCACGTGACACGAAGGTTGCGTGAACACGTGACACGACACGACTTCGTGTCACGTGACACGAAGGAAATTAGTGTTCTGACAACCTTCGTGTCACGTGACACGAAGGTTGCCAGATTACTAATTTCTAAAAAAAAGGCGTTGCCAGATATTTTTTCTGAATTCTGTGATCGACCATGGTGTTTGGATATTTTTTGAGCGACTGTACCTATCGTGAAATTTCAAACTTTTTGTCAAAATCTGCGTTGTTTTCCAGATATATTAAAAATATAATATTGATATTAGTTATATTTAAGCAACTGCATAAATATAGATCAAAATTCTCAATCACAGTTAATATTTTGATTGTTTCATTGTAATAACGTTTATGTAGATGTAGTCAGCTTAGATGTTTTATATTTTTGCCTTTCAGGATGAACAGGATTCGAAGAAAACTAGGTAAATATCCTGGATATTAATTATTCGAAAGCATAAAAGAGGATTAATTTTATAATCCACCATATAATATTCTATAAATCTATAACGACTAATTCGACTTTTAAACACTACTACCTAATTAATATTACAATTAACTTATATGATATGTATAATATCACTTTAAGACTTTGTTTATGTTGCTTATAAACAATTAATCTATTTGATTTTCTAGGACACAGTGGATATCAAATATCAGTTTCTTTCCCAGATCTATGACCCTAGATGTAATTTTTCAATATCTACAACTCTTCTACTTTATTAGACCAAGGAGTGTCTAAAGGAGAAGAGAGCTAGCTTCCATAGGCTTAATGTAAACTTTTCGATTGCAGCGCCCTCTAAACATGGCAATTCCGTGTATTGCGGTGAAGCCACCTAGCCAGGGAGAGGAGCGGGTTCCCAGCATTATTTTTCCACCGCCGAGCAAAGTTTTCAATTGCTTACACCACGTGACTAATTTTACATACACTTTGACTCTGAAAAATGTCCATTTTCTTCAAGAGGTACAACCATATTTTTCTTTTCGTTTTGATAGAAAATATCAGGAAATAATGAAATCATTTTATTTAATAAAATCCAATTTTGTAAAACTAGTAGCAGCTATGCTAAAGAACAAATTTTTATTATTTTGAACAACCTACAAAATTTAGAATACTATAATAAATTGAGATTTATGTGTCAATGCAAGATAAAATGATCTATATAATTATATTTTATACAATTGCTGATATTTTCAATAAATATCATATCGAGTTTTTTACTTGTATAAACGTTCAACAGATGGCAGCAGGCACTTCCCGTATCAACCATAAAAAAAGAATTACACTGTTAGAGCAAAGTGCAGAAGCCAATGTACATCGATATGCTCCAGGGCACACAAACCTGCAACATACATTGTCACGTGCACTCTGTGACGTACCTGAGAGTGTGATTCCATTGGTGGTCATATTATTCTGATACGATCGGGTATATACATATATGAATTTCATTCTATTCGTGGTTCTTTAAGTTTTTAGTAAATTGAAAACTTTGGAATCACCTCATTTCAAGCAATATTAAACTTTCCATACAATTTGAAAGGAGTCACATTTTCTGTTTTCAATCTATTGCAGTTGTTCTACTGGAATTACGTTTTCTCTCATGAGAATGGAAGTAATCAATTATTCGTACAAAAGAAAATATGAGGTAAGAGCAACAGATTTTTTTTCTCTCTAACTATGGGCGTGTACAGCAAAATTTTAGAATGTCAAAACCGACATGTTTTATCTATTTCTACAGGCATATGTATTCTACTAGATATTGTCAGAGTCGCCAATATAGGGTTCGACATGGGCATCTCACGAACAGAAAGGGGGTTGGGTTAGGATGTTTTACCTCTGAGCGGCACTTTTTTGCACACCATGGGCTAAATGACTAGGTCATAATGACTCCGAAGGTTCAGAGAAGGTTGCGGGAGGTGACCCACTGGAACAGCTGTTGGGAGACAGATGGTAGCCTCCCATCAAGGCCATCCAGCGTGTTCTTTAACGTTGGGTTGTTTTACCTCTGAGCGGCACTTTTTTGCACACCATGGGCTAAATGGCCAGGTCACAAGGACCCTGAAAGTTCAGAGAAGGTTGGTGGAGGGGACCAACTGGAACAGCTGTTGGGAGACAGATGGTAGCCTCCCGTCAATGCCATCTAGCGTGTTCTTCAACGTTTGGTTGTTTTACCTCTGAGCGGCACTTTTTTGCACAATATGGGCTAAATGGCCAGGTAACAAGGACCCTGAAGGTTCAGAGAAGGTAGGTGGAGGGGATCCACTGGAACAGCTGTTGGGAGACAGATGGTAGCCTCCCGTCAAGGCCATCCAGCGTGTTCTTTAACGTTGGGTTGTTTTACCTCTGAGTGGCACTTTTTGCACACCATGGGCTAAATGGCCAGGTCACAAGGACCCTGAAGGTTCAGAGAAGGTAGGGGGAGGGAACCCACTGGAACAGCTGTTGGGATGACAGATGGTAGCCTCCCGTCAAAGCCATCCAGAATATTCTTTAAAGTGCACAGGGTATGGCTCTTCCGCACACGGGGCCACGGCTTAACATCCCATCCAACGTACGGAGGCCTTTCCAAGCCCATCGGAGTCCCCCATTGGCCGTGGGCAAGGCGGGGAGTTTTGCGGAGAAAAATCTCAACGCTGACCCAGCTGGGACTCGAACCTGGGAACTGCAGATTATTAAATGTCTAGCACTGGCATTTTTATATATTCAAATTTCCATAGCTTTTTAAATATTGAAAAAATATTATTGAAAAATCGATATATACAAAATGATTTTGATCTTTACATTACCTTTAATATCATTTTTCCAGGGGGAGGGGTTGGCTCAGTCGGTAGCGCGCCAGGCTCGTAATCTGTAGTTCCCAGGTTCGAGTCCCAGCTGGGTCAGCTGGGCGTTGAGATTTATCTCCGCAAAATTCCCCGCCCTGTCCACGGTCAGTAGAGGACACCGATGGCCTTGATAACGGCCGCCGTCCGTCGGATGGGACGTTAAGCCGTGGCTTCGTGTGTGGGAGAGCCATACCCTGTGCACGTTAAAGAACACGCTGCATGGCCTTGACGGGAGGCTACCATCTGTCTCCCAACAGCTGTTCCAGTGGATCCCCTCCACCTACCTTCTCTGAACCTTCAGGGTCCTTGTTACCTGGCCATTTAGCCCATATTGTGCAAAAAAGTGCCGCTCAGAGGTAAAACAACCAAACGTTGAAGAACACGCTAGATGGCCTTGACGGGAGGCTACCATCTGTCTCCCAACAGCTATTCCAGTGGGTCCCCTCCCCCAACCTTCTCTGAACCTTCGGAGTCCTTATGACCTCGTCATTTAGCCCATGGTGTGCAAAAAAGTGCCGCTCAGAGGTAAAACAACCCAACGTTAAAGAACACGCTGGATGGCCTTGACGGGAGGCTATCATCTGTCTCCCAACAGCTGTTCCAGTGGGTCCCCTCCCCCAACCTTCTCTGAGCCTTCGGGGTCCATGTGACCTGGCCATTTAGCCCATGGTGTGCAAAAAAGTGCCGCTCAGAGGTAAAACAACCCAACCCATCATTTTCTCATAAAACATTTTTCTATGCTATAGGACCTCGAAATCAATGTTCGTTTGACATAAAATTGGCTGGGTGGTCATATTTCAGTGATCATTCAACGTACAGTGTGGAAAATATTCCAGTTTTAAATTTGAAACGTAATCTCTCTTCTATAAAGCTCTGCCTATTATTAAAAGAATTATTTTAAGAATAGTAAAAACTGAAACGAAATAAAAGGCGTCCAGATTGTCTAGAAAAAAACCGTTACTCTATCTAATACACTGAAGTGCCATTGAATTAGGTTTGTTTGTTTTTTGGGTTGCTTTACCTCTGAGCTGCACTTTTTTGCACACCATGGGCTAAATGGCCAGGTCACATGGACCCCGAAGGCTCAGAGAAGGTTGGGGGAGGGGACCCATTGGAACAGCTGTTGGGAGACAGATGGTAGCCTCCCGTCAACGTCATCCAGCGTGTTCTTTAACGTTGGGTTGTTTTACCTCTGAGCGGCACTTTTTAGCACACCATGGGCTAAATGGCCAGGTCACATGAACCCCGAAGGCTCAGAGAAGTTTGGGGGAGGAGACCCACTGGAACAGCTGTTGGGAGACAGATGGTAACCTCCCGTCAAGGCCATCCAGTGTGTTCTTTAACGTGCACAGGGTATGGCTCTCCTGCACACGGGGCCACGGCTTAACGTCCCATCCGATGGACGGCGGCTTTTCCAAGTCCATCGGTGTCCCCTACTGACCGTGGGCAAGGGCGGGGAATTTTGCGGAGATAAATCTCAACGCTGACCCAGCTGGGACTCGAACCTGGGAACTACAGATTATGAGCCTGACGCCCTACCTACTGAACCACCCCCGCCCCATTGAATTAGGTATAGGAGACGTTGTCCAAATTCTGTACCGCAAGTCCCGCATTTGTGCGCATGCGTGGCTGAATCTCTGGTCATATATAGCTGTCAGCTTTTGGCTTCCCCAAGCATTCGTCGTGAGAAACGTAATGGGAAATGCGCGGGATTTAGATGCATTTGACAGAGGACAGAACTTAGGTGCCCTGAATCATGTTACCACATTGCAAAATTTATATTATAAGTTTGGCATTTTAGATCTCGTTTAGGAGTTAATGGCTGACACTTGAAAGTCTCCGTAGGAACAGTTTTCAGGACAGTTTCCCGCGTCTTATTCTACCTCCTCTTGTACAGTCGCTCAAAAAAGTATCCGAACACTATGGTTGATTACAGAATTCAGAAAAAATATCTGGCAACGATTTTTTTTTAGAAATTAGTGTTCTGGCAACCTTTGTGTCACGTGATTACAGAATTCAGGAAAAATATCTGGAGCGTGTACAGCAACTGTACACGCTCCAGTTACCGTTCACAGCAAACTGGAGCGTGTACAGTTACTGCACACGCTCCAGTTTGCTGTGAACGGTAACTGCACACGCTCAATATTTCTGTGAGTGGGCCCACATTATCCAGGTTTAGAAATTAGCGATTTGGCAACCTTCGTGTCAAAAAAAAAGTATCCGAACACTTATGGTTGATCAACGATTTTTTTTTTAGAAATTAGTGATCTGGCAACCTTCGTGTCACGTGATTACAGAATTCAGAAAAAATATCAGGAGCGTGTACAGCAACTGAACACGCTCCAGTTACCGTTCACAGCAAACTGGAGCGTATGCAGTTACTGCACACGCTCCAGTTTGCTGTGAACGGTAACTGCACACGCTCAATATTTCTGTGAGTGGGCCCAAACGATCCAGGTTTAGAAATTAGCGATCTGGCAACCTTCGTGTCAAAAAAAAGTATCCGAACACTATGGCTGATTACAGAATTTAGAAAAAATATCTGGCAACGATTTTTTTAGAAATTAGTGATCTGGAAACCTTCGTGTATACAGTCGCTCAAAAAAATATTCGAACACTATGGTTGATTACAGAACGCTCCAGTTTGCTGTGAACGGTAACTGCACACGCTCAATATTTCTGTGAGTGGGCCCACACGATCCAGGTTTAGAAATTAGCGATCTGGCAACCTTCGTGTCAAAAAAAAGTATCCGAACACTATGGCTGATTACAGAATTTAGAAAAAATATCTGGCAACGATTTTTTTAGAAATTAGTGATCTGGAAACCTTCGTGTATACAGTCGCTCAAAAAAATATTCGAACACTATGGTTGATTACAGAATTTAGTAAAAAAATCTGGCAACGATTTTGTTTAGAAATTAGTGATCTGGCAACCTTCGTGTCACGTGACACGAAGGTTGTCTGAATTCTGTAATCAACCATAGTGTTCGGATACTTCTTTGAGGGACTGTACATCCGTGCTATTAACATGCTCTAAGTGAAAAACGAAAGTTCACAAATATTTCGACAACATATTTCTATATTCTGTATTCGGTTGCAAAGTATTGTCTTAAGTATTACGAAGGTTATTTTGCTTTAAATTAAAAACTGATTTCGTTTGTTTCGTACAGAGCGTGGAATTGTTTGGTTATATCGGAGGCTACCTCGGCATGTGGCTCGGAATTTCCTTGATCGCCGTCATCGATTTCATTGAGACCTGTTTCATGATCATCCTTTACGGATGCCAGAAGATTCAAAGAAAAGAAAAGACAGAGAAAGTCGATTATTATAGGCCTAGAAAATTATTCAAAATCAAGTTGACTGAAACAGATTCATCGATACCACGTGTTCATCCAAAAAAACGTTTCGTTTACTAAAAAAGTACTTAAATGTTAATTTTGGAGATTTTTTTTCTCTATGCAATTTTTTCCCCTATACAATTCTTTTTTCTCTGCGTAATTATTTTTTCTCTGCGTAATTATTTTTTCTCTGCGTAATTATTTTTTCTCTATGCAATTCTTTTTTCTCTGTGCAATTTTTTTCTTTATGCAATTCCTTTTTCTCTATACAATTTTTTTTCTATGCAATTTTTTATGCAATTTTTTTCTCTCTGCAATACTTTTTTCTCTATACAATTTTTTTTTCAATGCATTTTTTTTTCTTTATGCAATTTTTTTTCTCTGTGCAATACTTTTTTCTCTATGCAATTTTTTTTCTCTATGCAATTTTTTTTCTCTATGCAATTTTCTTCTCTATGCAATACTTTTTTCTCTATACAATTTTTTTTTCTATGCAATTTTTTATGCAATTTTTTTTCTTCATACAATTTTTTTCTCTATGCAATTATTTTTCCTCTATTCAATTTTTTTTCTCTATGCAATTCTTTTTTTTCTCTATGCAATTTTCTTCTCTATGCAATACTTTTTTCTCTATACAATTTTTTTTTCTATGCAATTTTTATGCAATTTTTTTTCTTCATACAATTTTTTTCTTTATGCAATTATTTTTTCTCTATTCAATTTTTTTTCTCTATGCAATTCTTTTTTTTCCTATGCAATTTTTTTTCTCTATGCAATTTTTTTCTCTTTGCAATTCTTTTTGTTCTATGCAATTCTTTTTTCTCTATGCAATACTTTTATCTCTATACAATTTTTTTTCTCTATTCAATTCTTTTTCTTTATGCAGTTTTTTTTCTCTATTCAATTCTTTTTTCTCTATACAATTTTTTTTTCTTTGTGCAATTTTTTTTCTTTATGCAATTCTTTTTTCTTTATGCAATTTTTTCCCTACGCAATTTTTTTCTCTGTGCAATTTTTTTTCTCTCTGCAATTCTTTTTTCTCTGTGCAATTCTTTTTTCTCTACGCTAAAATTTGTGGACAGAGACAAGTTTTTTTTAGCGACTTTCGGTGTGTTTCACTTTTTTTTAAAAAATTACTTGGTTAAATTTAATAGTTACGATTGTCTCGAATTTTTTTTAGTTGATGATTATCCGTTCTATGTTGGCAAACATTGTAAATTCAGTTGAAAATCATTCAAAATGGGACTGCTTTGAAACTTATTTGTATCACATCTGAAAAATATATTAAAATAAATACGTATTTTCATGGCACGTCTTTCTCTTTATTAAAAGGATTCAAGGATCCAAATTTAACGACATTCGAAGAAAATACTAAGGTTCAAAAATAATTTATCTCAAAAATGTTTTCAGAAAGCAAAAAAAAAAAGCAATTGTTTCGGATACATCATTGATATTAGTTATATCTATTACATTAGTAAAGTTGTTACAGAAATTGTTTCTTTTAGTTTTAAGGAAAAAGATATTTTCGAGCAATTAAATGTAAAACTTAAGTAATATACATTGGCGGAAATTGACAAAAGAACACCCTTAAAAATTGAAGCGTAAATCTATGAGATTTATTTAATAGAAACAACTTGTTGAGAAAGGACAGTGATCACACTTGTAAAGTGATTCAAAGTTTATTGTACCTTTTAATGAGTGTTACATTTTACAGAAGGCACATTTTAATAAGGTGTTGAAACCTCCTCGAGCAGCAATACAAGCTTCCAGTCTGGCATGCAATCAGTCGTACAAATGCTGGATATGCCATTCCATGTGCTTTCAACTTGGACGCGTAATTCAGCGATGGTGGTTGCCTACGCGGTCCACGGTCCGATCCAGTCCCAGACATGCTCGATTGGAGACAAGTCCGGAGAGCGTACTGATTGGATTGGATTGTTTTACCTCTGAGCGGCACTTTTTTGCACACAATGGGCTAAATGGCCAGGCCACGAGGACCCCGAAGGCTCAGAGAAGGTTGGGGGAGGGGACCCACTGGAACAGCTGTTGGGAGACAGATGGTAGCCTCCCGTCAAGGCCATCTAGCGTGTTCTTCAACGTTTGGATGTTTTACCTCTGAGCGGCACTTTTTTGCACACCATGGGCTAAATGGCCAGGTCACAAGGTCCCCGGAGGCTCAGAGAAGGTTGGGGGAGGTGACCCACTGGAACAGCTGTTGGGAGACAGATGGTAGCCTCCCGTCAAGGCCATCCATCGTGTTCTTTAACGTGCACAGGGTATGGCTCTCCCGCACACGGAGCCACGGCTTAACGTCCCATCCGACGGACGACGGCTTTTCCAAGCCCATCGGTGTCCCCTACTGACGGTGGGCAGGGCGGGGAAATTTTGCGGAGATAAATCTCAACGCTGACCCAGCTGGGACTCGAACCTGAGAATTACAGATTACGAGCCTGGCGCGCTACCGACTGGGCCACCCCCGCCCCGAGAACGTGCTGACCAAGGGAGTTGTTGCACTGCCTGAAGAGCACGTTGAGTTGCCCAGGCAGAGTGTGGACGGGCGTTATCCTACTGGAATATCGCATTTGGGATTACACTCAAATATGGCAGGACGACCGGCTGTACGATGTCGCTGACATACGTATTGCCATTCAGTTACCTTGTACAAACACCAGACACGTACGAGAGTGACAGCTAATCACTCTCCACACCATGATGCCCGGGTTGTTTGGGTTGTTTTACCTCTGAGCGGCACTTTTTTGCACACCATGGGCTAAATGGCCAGGTCACATGGACCCCGAAGGTTCAGAGAAGGTTGGGGGAGGGGACCCACTGAAACAGCTGTTGGGAGACAGATGGTAGCCTCCCGTCAAGGCCATCCAGAGTGTTCTTTAAAGTTGGGTTGTTTTGCCTCTGAGCGGCACTTTTTTGCACACCATGGTCTAAATGGCCAGGTCACATGGACCCCGAAGGCTCAGAGAAGGTTGGGGGAGGGGACCCACTGGAACAGCTGTTGGGAGACAGATGGTAGCCTCCCGTCAAGGATATCTAGCGTGTTCTTTAACGTGTACAGGGTATGGCTCTCCCGCACACGGAGTCACGGCTTAACGTCCCATCCGACGGACGGCGGCCTTTCCAAGCCCATCGGTGTCCCCCATTGACCGTGGGCAGGGCGGGGAATTGTTGCGGAGATAAATCTCAACGCTGACCCAGTTGGGACTCCAACCTGGGAACTACAGATTACGAGCCTGGCGCGCTACCGACTGAGCCACCCCCCCCCCCATGATGTCCCCCCCATGATGTCCCCCCCATGATGTTCCCCCATGATGTCCCCCCCCCTGTGTGTCGCTGGCGTATGCACGATGAAGTCGCTCAACCTGTAGCCTTTGGACCCATAAACGACCATCAGATGATCCTAAGCAAAATCGGCTTTCATCACTGTAGACCACAGACGTCATTCTTCCCTCCAATGAACTCATTCTTGACACCACTGCAAACGTGCTCGACAGTGACGCCGTGACAGTGGCAACCGTGCCAGAGGCACACGTGCCTGTATTCCTACTTCCAAAACACGATTGCGTATTGTTCATGTAGTCACCCTTGTTATGAGAGAGGATCGAATTTGTGATGCCATAGCTGTCCGCTCTGCCGCTGGGGGCGGGGGTTGCTCAGTCGGTAGCGCGCCAGGCTCGTAATCTGTAGTTCCCAGGATCGAGTCCCAGCTGGGTCAGCATTGAGATTTATCTCCGCAAAATTCCCCGCCCTGCCCAAAGTAAGTAGGGGACACCGATGGGCTTGAAAAGGCCGTCATCCGTCGGATGGGACGTTAAGCCGTGACTCCGTGTGCGGGAGAGCCATACCTTGTGCACGATAAAGAATACGCTGGATGGCCTTGACGGGAGGCTACCATCTGTCTCCCAACAGCTGTTCCAGTGGGTCCCCTCCCCCAACCTTCTCCGAGCCTTCGGGATCCTTGTCACCTGGCCATTTAGCCCATGGTGTGCAAAAAAGTGTCGCTCAGAGGTAAAACAACCCAACGTTAAAGAACACGCTGGATGGCCTTGACGGGAGGCTATCATCAGTCTCCCAACAGCTGTCCCAGTGGGTCCCCTCCCCCAACCTTCTCTGAGCCTTCGGGGTCCATGTGACCTGGCCATTTAGCCCATGGTGTGAAAAAAAGTGCCGCTCAGTAAGTAAAACAACCCAACCCACCAAGTTCTCCACGTGCTGGCCTCTTTTGCTCACTTGGTAAGAAAGATCAGCTTCAGTGAGCTCTCTTCCTTCGAGATTCATATGAATTCAGTTAATGAAAATATCATTTACACATTTCACTTATAATTTTACTTTAAAGAGTTCGTATAGTAAGATAGGTACGTTTTAAGTGCGTCTAACGTCGTTTTGAGAAACACAACAAATTACGAGAGAAAGGCAATAAGGAAGTTAAAACGATTAGTGAAATTTGGCAATTAGCTACCACTAGTTTTATGAAATAATTTATTATAATCATCTTCAGTTCGTTTAATCAGGAACACAACCTACCATATTCTTGAAGGTATATATCACGGATGTATCTGAATGAAACGTCCATTCTATAAGAAAATCAAATTGTAAAATTGTATTGGAAATGCACAAATGAGAACTCACGCCTTCATTGGGGGTCTCCATACTGATTGTAAAAGTGCATTATTATTTTGCTTCTTAAAGTATGTATGGAAGGCACTTTTCATTCATTCGGTCATGTTAAGTTTCTTTTCAGCAGTCTTAGCTATTAAAAAGAATAATAATAATCCAAAGTTTCAAACTCTATGGTAATACCTCAAATGGCAAAGTTTTTTTCCACTAAAGTCTCGCTCAAATAAGATTTGTCGGAATTTTTGACCGAAACAAATATATACATTCGAAAAGTATATGAACGCTATTATAATCATTTGTTAACCGATTATAAATCAGGAAAACCTGAGAGTAAAGTTGATATTAGGTGTAAGCTTTGGTTGGAATTTTTTTCAACGTAGGAATCATGTGCTTATCTCTAAAAAAGTGTTTTATGGGCGACACAAAAAAGAATATTTTGTGTATCATATTTTGCTACAAAAGTTGTTTTATATTATATGTATTGTAATATTCTAAGAAAAAGAGGTTGTTTTAAATTGAACGGCTTCTATTGTTTTTCCGGGTGAAACTTCGATTAACCGATTTAACATTAGAAATTCAAATTCGTAAAATAGAAAAGAATCCTGTAACCAGACGTAAGCAACAATTAGAATAATAGCATATCATCCCTGGTGAACAGCGCGGGGGTGGCTCAGTCGGTAGCGCGCCAGGCTCGTAATCTGTAGTTCCAAGGTTCGAGTCCCAGCTGGGTCGGCGTTGAGATTTATCTCCGCAAAATTCCCTGCCCACGGTTAGTACGGGGCATCCATGGGTTTGGAATGACCACCGTCCGTCGGATGGGACGTTAAGCCGTGGCCCCGTGTGCGGGAGAGCCGTACCCTGTGCACATTAAAGAACACGCTCGATGGCCTTGACGGGAGGCTACCTAACATCTGTCTCCCAACAGCTGTTCCAGTGGGTCCCCTCCCCCAACCTTCTCTGAGCCTTCATGGTCCTTGTGGCCTGGCCATTTAGCCCATGGTGTGCAAAAAAGTGCCGCTCAGAGGTAAAACAACCCAAACTCGGTAGGTCGTTTTTTCTTTAATTGAAATAAAATCATTTTTTCTTTCCACTAAAAGCACTAAACTTGCACTGACCTTGGAAGCCGCTGAGGAATTACTATACCAAAAGTTCCTGTGAAACGCAGAAATATTGGATAAATAACCCTAAACTACAGATTACAGTAATCACTGCAGCAACTTACCAAACCACAGTGTCAAATCAGTTATTTCTAGCATTACTATTGATTGCATTTCTCTTTTAGAAAAAGTGCTCGTTAAGTTTCTTTTATATTCCAAGTAGGATATTATACCTAAGAGCAGAATTGTTATTGTGCACCTTTTAGTTCTGTATCATTAACTTCAGAACATAAATGCTCCAACGGAAAAAATTTGTAAACGTACAATCATTTCAAAATCATTGCAAAACTGAAATCAATAACAAAAACTCTTAGCTGAAACAAATCATATCAGTCTTTAACTGGACAAACTGAACATCTGTTAGAGCGATTACAATGACATCTATCTATAGTAAAAAGGCAAGTGACTATTGACCGTGGGCAGGGCGGGGAGTTTTACGGAGATAAATCTCTTAAACGTATTGTAGCTTAGGGTCTCTTGAACTCATTATAGGCTTCTTAAACGTATTGTAGCTTAGGGCCACTTATTCTTATTGTAGCTTAGATCCTCTTAAACTTATCATAGCTTAGGGCCTCAGAAGGTCAAAGTTCGGCCCTGGGCTGAACTTTAATTTCTTCAGAAAACGAAACACTAAATCGATATCCCCCAATCTTAAACCACGCGATCACTGAGACAACCTCTCCAGAAAGAAATTCTTCCTTGCTTATCTCCACTGATATTTTTCAAAATAAAGTTCATCTCCAAAGTAATGGAGTTTGAATCTCATTGTTTGCAATGCACGCTTTTTAAAAAACAACATCTCTCTGAGCTGTGTGGATGATTTTTCTACTTGAAAATTTCGATATTTTTTATCTCAGTGCGATGCGTTCACTCCAAAGTTACACTCATATTTGCACTTGTATGGCACGCAAAGATGGGGTGGGGGTGGCTCAGTCGGTAGCGCGCCAGGCTCGTAATCTGTAGTTCCCAGGTTCGAGTCCCAGCTGGGTCAGCGTTGAGATTTATCTCCGCAAATTTCCCCGCCCTGCCCACGGTAAGTAGGGGACACCGATGGGCTTGGAATAGGCCGCCGTCTGTCGGATGGGACGTTAAGCCGTGGTACCGTGTGCGGGAGAGCCATACCCTGTGCACGTTAAAGAACACGCTGGATGACCTTGACGGGAGGCTACCATCTGTCTCCCAACAGCTGTTCCAGTGGATCCCCTCCACCTACCTCCTCTGAACCTTCAGGTTCCTTGTGACCTGGCCATTTAGCCCATAGTGTGCAAAAAAGTGCCGCTCAGAGGTAAAACAACTAAACGTTGAAAAACACGCTAGATGGCTTTGACGGGAGGCTACCATCTGTCTCCCAACAGCTGTTCCAGTGGGTCCCTTCCCCCAACCTTCTCTGAGCCTTCGGGATCCATGTGACCTGGCCATTTAGCCCATGGTGTGCAAAAAATGCCGCTCAGAGGTAAAACAACCCAACAACTCTCCAGAAAGAAATTCCTTCCTTGCTTATCTCCACTGATATTTTTCAAAATAAAGTTCATCTCCAAAGCAATGGAGTTTGAATCTCATTGTTTGCAATGCACGCTTTTAAAAAAAACATCTCACTGAGCTGTATGGATGATTTTTCTACTTGAAGATTTCGATATTTTTTATCTCAGTGCGATGCGTTCACTCCAAAGTTAAACACTCATATTTGCACTTGTATGGCACGCAAAGAATAAATAATTCATTACTGTATATGCTCAAAAAAAGAGAGCTAATATATCAAATATTAATTCTCTTTATTCTCAAAGAGCACACACAATCCGTGACAAAAGAGATCGACGATATTTTTATAGCTCTCAAAGAGAATTCGATATTCTGAATCAAGATGAAATCACAATAAGCTGGAACTTTACGCTGAAATCCTCGGCGCCTGAACTTCACGCACTGGTTTTGTTTAGAATACGATACATGCTTGACAATTACAGATAATGTTTGCAGTGGGTACTTTTCCAGATGCTGCCATATTTGTGTTTCTGTTTATGTGGAATCCCACACGGTTGGGTTGTTTTACCTCTGAGCGGCACTTTTTTGCACACCATGCGCTAAATGGCCAGGACACATGGACCCCGAAGGCTCAGAGTTGGGTTGGGTTGTTTTACCTCTGAGCGGCACTTTTTTGCACACCATGGGCTAAATGGCCAGGTCACATGGACCCCGAAGGCTCAGAGAAGGTTGGGGGAGGGGACCCACTGGAACAGCTGTTGGGAGACAGATGGTAGCCTCCCGTCAAGGCCATCCAGCGTGTTCTTTAACGTGCACAGGGTATGTCTCTCCCGCACACGGGGCCACGGCTTAACGTTCCATCCGACGGACGGCGGCCTTCCAAGCCCCCGAAGGCTCAGAGAAGATTGGGGGAGAGGACCCACTGGAACAGCTGTTGGGAGACAGATGGTAGCCTCTCGTCAAGGCCATCCAGCGTGTTCTTTAACGTGCACAGGGTATGGTCTCCCGCACACGGGGCCACGGCTTATGTCCCATCCGACGGACGGCGTTTGCAAGCTTATCGGTGTCCCCTACTGACCGTGGGCACGGCGGGGAATTTTGCGGAGATAAATCTCAACGCTTACCCAGCTGGGACTGGAACCTGGGAACTACAGATTACGAGTCTGGCGCGCTACCGACTGAGCCACCCCCGCCCCATCCCACACGGAAATTGCATAATCTGCCAATACAGTGAAGGCTGGAGATCAATCATTATTTGCTGATATTTCTTCTCATAGTGACGGATTACATCCGCAACCGTCGTTTCTACGCAAAAAATTGGCGTCGTTGTTAAATACAGAAATATAGTCCACATTGCATTTATTATAAACCTAACTAAAGAACGTTATCAACAATACAAGTTTTGTTTTCCGACAAAGACAACAAAACAACTTTCACTGGCAGTGCTTATTTACGAATCATTCTTTCTCTCATTGTTAAGAAGAAACAGAAAAATTCAATTCTATTCGCCTTTCATTGTACATATTCGCCATTGCGGGATTAAGGAAAGTACAACCAAAGAGTCTGCGATTAAGGATTGAAGGATCAAAAAGTTCGGAATTAAGAAAATTAGGATCAAGAAGTCCTAGGTTAAGGAAAAGATGTCTAAGGAGTTTAGGATAAAGGAACAGGGGACGAAAAAGTCTATTAGGGAATGGAGGACAAAGGAGTACGGTACTAAGGAAGCAAGGACCAATGAGTACGGGACTAAGGAAGCAAGGACCAATGAGTACGGGACTAAGGAAGCAAGGACCAATGAGTACGGGAATAAGGAAGCAAGGACCAATGAGTACGGGACTAAGGAAGCAAGGACCAATGAGTACGGGACTAAGGAAGCAAGGACCAATGAGTACGTGACTAAGGAAGCAAGGACCAATGAGTACGGAACTAAGGAAGCAAGGACCAATGAGTACGGGACTAAGGAAGCAAGGACCAAGGAGTACGGGACTAAGGAAGGGAGGACCAAGGAGCCCAGGATTAAGGAAGGGAGGACCAAGGAGCCCAGGATTAAGGAAGGGAGGACCAAGGAGTACACGATTAAGTAAACTAGGATCAACGAATATGGGACTAAGGAAGCAAGGACCAATGAGTACGTGACTAAGGAAGCAAGGACCAATGAGTACGTGACTAAGGAAGCAAGACCAAGGAGTACGGGACTAAGGAAGGGAGGACCAAGGAGTACGGGACTAAGGAAGGGAGGACCAAGGATCCCAGGATTAAGGAAGGGAGGACCAAGGAGCCCAGGATTAAGGAAGGGAGGACCAAGGAGTACACGATTAAGTAAACAAGGATCAATGAATACGGGACTAAGGAAGCAAGGACCAATGAGCCAGGATTAAGAAAGGGAGGATCGAGGAATACAGGACTAAGGAAGCAAGGACCAATGAGTACGGGATTAAGGAAGCAAGGACCAATGAATCCAGGATTAAGGAAGGGAGGACCGAGGAGTACATGATTAAGTTAACAAGGACCAATGAATACGGGACTAAGTAAGCAAGGACCAATGAGTACGGTACTAAGGAAGAAAGGACCAATGAGTCTAGGATTAAGGAAGGGAGGACCAAGGAGTACATGATTAAGTAAACAAGGACCAATGAGTACGGGACTAAGGAAGCAAGGACCAATGAGTCCAGGATTAAGGAAGGGACGATCAAGGAATACGGGACTAAGTAAGCAAGGACCAATGAGTATGGTACTAAGGAAGAAAGGACCAATGAGTCCAGGATTAAGGAAGGGAGGACCAAGGAGTACATGATTAAGTAAACAAGGACCAATGACTAAGGGACTAAGGAAGCAAGGACCAATGAGCCAGGATTAAGGAATGGAGGACCAAGGAGTACAGGACTAAGTAAGCAAGGACCAATGAGTACTGGACTAAGGAAGCAAGGGCCAATCAGTCCAGGATTAAGGAAGGGAGGATCAAGGAATACAGGACTAAGTAAGCAAGGACCAATGAGTACGGGATTAAGGAGGCAAGGACCAATGAGTCCAGGATTAAGGAAGGGAGGACCGAGGAGTACATGATTAAGTAAACAAGGACCAATGAATACGGGACTAAGTAAGCAAGGACCAATGAGTCCAGGATTAAGGAAGGGAGGACCGAGGAGTACATGATTAAGTAAACAAGGGCCAATGAGTACGGGACTAAGGAAGCAAGGACCAATGAGTACGGGACTAAGGAAGCAAGGACCAATGAGTACGGGACTAAGGAAGCAAGGACCAATGAGTACGGGACTAAGGAAGCAAGGACCAATGAGTACGGGACTAAGGAAGCAAGGACCAATGAGTACGGGACTAAGGAAGCAAGGACCAATGAGTACGGGACTAAGGAAGCAAGGACCAATGAGTACGTGACTAAGGAAGCAAGGACCAAGGAGTACGGGACTAAGGAAGGGAGGACCAAGGAGCCCAGGATTAAGGAAGGGAGGACCAAGGAGTACACGATTAAGTAAGCAAGGATCAACGAATACGGGACTAAGGAAGCAAGGACCAATGAGCCAGGATTAAGAAAGGGAGGATCGAGGAATACAGGACTAAGTAAGCAAGGACCAATGAGTACGGGATTAAGGAAGCAAGGACCAATGAGTCCAGGATTAAGGAAGGGAGGACCGAGGAGTACATGATTAAGTAAACAAGGACCAATGAATACGGGACTAAGTAAGCAAGGACCAATGAGTACGGTACTAAGGAAGAAAGGACCAATGAGTCCAGGATTAAGGAAGGGAGGACCGAGGAGTACATGATTAAGTAAACAAGGGCCAATGAGTAAGGGACTAAAGAAGCAAGGACCAATGAGCCAGGATTAAGGAAGGGACGATCAAGGAATACAGGACTAAGTAAGCAAGGACCAATGAGTATGGTACTAAGGAAGAAAGGACCAATGAGTCCAGGATTAAGGAAGGGACGATCAAGGAATTCGGGACTAAGTAAGCAAGGACCAATGAGTATGGTACTAAGGAAGAAAGGACCAATGAGTCCAGGATTAAGGAAGGGAGGACCAAGGAGTACATGATTAAGTAAACAAGGACCAATGAGTAAGGGACTAAGGAAGCAAGGACCAATGAGCCAGGATTAAGGAAGGGAGGATCAAGGAGTACAGGACTAAGTAAGCAAGGACCAATGAGTATTGGACTAAGGAAGCAAGGGCCAATGAGTCCAGGATTAAGGAAGGGAGGATCAAGGAATACAGGACTAAATAAGCAAGGACCAATGAGTCCAGGATTAAGGAAGGGAGGACCGAGGAGTACATGATTAAGTAAACAAGGGCCAATGAATACGGGAGTAAGTATGCAAGGACCAATGAGTACAGTACTAAGGAATAAAGAACCAATGAGTCCAGGATTACGGAAGGAGGACCAAGGAGTACATGATTAAGTAAATAAGGACCAATGAGTAAGGGACTAAGGAAGCAAGGACCAATGAGTACTGGACTATGGAAGCAAGGGCCAATGAGTCCAGGATTAAGGAAGGGAGGATCAAGGAATACAGGACTAAGTAAGCAAGGACCAATGAGTACGGGATTAAGGAAACAAAGACCAATGAGTCCAGGATTAAGGAAGCGAGGACCGAGGAGTACATGATTAAGTAAACAAGGACCAATGAATACGGGACTAAGTAAGCAAGGACCAATGAGTATGGTACTAAGGAATAAAGGACCAATGAGTCCATGATTAAGGAAGGGAGGACCAAGGAGTACATGATTAAGTAAACAAGGACCAATGAGTAAGGGACTAAGGAAGCAAGAACCAATGAGCCAGGAATAAGGAAGGGAGGACCAAGGAGTACAGGACTAAGTAAGCAAGGACCAATGAGTACTGGACTAAGGAAGCAAGGGCCAATGATTCCAGGATTAAGGAAGGGAGGATCAAGGAATACAGGACTATGTAAGCAAGGACCAATGAGTACGGGATTAAGGAAGCACGGACCAATGAGTCCAGGATTAAGGAAGGGAGGACCGAGGAGTACATGATTAAGTAAACAAGGACCAATGAATACGGGACTAAGTAAGCAAGGACCAATGAGTACTGGACTAAGGAAGCAAGGGCCAATGATTCCAGGATTAAGGAAGGGAGGATCAAGGAATACAGGACTATGTAAGCAAGGACCAATGAGTACGGGATTAAGGAAGCTCGGACCAATGAGTCCAGGATTAAGGAAGGGAGGACCGAGGAGTACATGATTAAGTAAACAAGGACCAATGAATACGGGACTAAGTAAGCAAGGACCAATGAGTACGGTACTAAGGAAGAAAGGACCAATGAGTCCAGGATTAAGGAAGGGAGGACCAAGGAGTACATGATTAAGTAAACAAGAACCAATTAGTAAGGGACTAAGGAAGCAACGACCAATGAGCCAGGATTAAGAAAGGGAGGACAAAGAAGTACAGGACTAAGTAAGCAAGGACCAATGAGTACTGGACTAAGGAAGCAAGGGCCAATGAGTCCAGGATTAAGGAAGGGAGGATCAAGGAATACAGGACTAAGTAAGCAAGGACCAATGAGTACGGGACTAAGGAAGCAAGGACCAATGAGTACGGGACTAAGGAAGCAAGGACCAATGAGTACGGGACTAAGGAAGCAAGGACCAATGAGTACGGGATTAAGGAAGGGACGACCAAGGAGTACATGATTAAGTAAACAAGGACCAATGAGTAAGGGACTAAGGAAGCAAGGACCAATGAGCCAGGATTAAGAAAGGGAGGACCAAGGAGTCCAGGACTAAGTAAGCAAGGACCAATGTGTACGGGATTAAGGAAACAAGGACCAATGAGTCCAGGATTAAGGAAGGGAGGGCCGAGTACAGGATTAAGGAAGGGAAACTCAAGTAGTACATGGCTAAGTGACTACAAAAGAGTTCGGGAATAAGTAACAGAGGAGTAAGGAGTCCGTGATTAAGGAATGGAGAACCAAGGAGTTCGGAATTTATAAAAGAATATGTATAATTATGGTTATTATCATATTTCATCAAGGGTGTTGCACTTGTGAAATTTCCATAATTTCTAATTTTTTTCTTTCATATTAAAGTGTGCTTTTAGACTTTTTTCCGCCGCTCAACCCTCTTAAAAACTTATATCTTTCACAGAATCTGAAGTTTCTTCAAAATCTGTAATACATGCATATATAATTATGCGGCACAAATGAGGTAAAAATAATCAGTCGGACACCGATATATGTTCGTTTCTTCTTCTAGAATAATTAAAAAAAATCGTGTCTTATTCAATAACGTATACAATAAAGTATCTGTATATTAAATCCTCTGTGAGAAGTATGCGATTGTTTTAATGAGCATAAAAATTTTAAATTTCGTGGAAGTTTCAACCTCAGATTAACCTCGATTAGAACCTGATTTTCTTATAAGTTTTTTAATATTGAATTTAAAAGAGAGGGGGCGGGGGCATGGCTCAGTCGGTAGCGCGCCAGGCTCCTAATCTGTAGCTCCCTGGTTCGAGTCCCAGCTGGGTCAGCGTTGAGACTTATTTCCGCCAAATTCCCCGCCCTGCGCACGATCAGTAGGGGACACTGATGAGCTTGGAAAGGCCACCGTCCGTCGGATGGAACGTTAAGCCGTCGCCCCGCGTGCGGGAGAGCCATACCCTGTGCACGTTAAAGAACACGCTGGATGGCCTTGATGGGAGGCTACCATCTGTCTCCCTACAGCTGTTCTACTGGGTCCCCTCCTCCAATCTTCTCTGAGCCTTCGGGTTCCATGTGACCTGGCCATTTATCCCATGGTGTGCAAAAAAGTGCCGCTCAGTGGTAAAACAACCCACGTTAAAAAACACGCTGGATGGCCTTAACGGGAGGCTACCATCTGTGTCCCAACAGCTGTTCCAGTGGGTCTCCTCCCCCAAAAATTTCTGATTTAGATTATGCTGATGATTTCATTTCATCAACATCATTGAGATCTCATCAACATCATGATTTCATCTCATCAACATCATCAAGAGTTCATCTCATCAACATCATTTTGTCAAACCTTTTGGCAAATGATGTTGATGAGATGAACTCTTTCATTCGAGCTGTTGATGAGACTGGTAGTAGTAGAGTAGGTTTGGTTATAAACAGAGAGAAAACTAAAGTGATGAAAATTGGTCAGGCAGGCTGTGATTCAATTAATCTCAATGGTTGCAGTCTTGAGCAGGTGTCACAGTTTAATTATCTTGGGAACTATGTAACAGATATTGGTGACGTGCGGCATGAGATTAACAGACGAATAGGGATTGCTGCCGGGACTTTTAAGAATCTATGGAGATTGTGGAGAAATAGGTGTATACACCTAAAGACTAAAATTAGACTGTATAATAGTTCGGTTCTTTCTGGGGTTAGTTATGATAATGAAACTTGGACACTTTGTAAACAAGATAACAGGAAACTAGATGGTTTTGATTCTAGATGCTTACGCAGTATCTTGGGCATTAGGTGGTTCAATTTTGTAACTAATGATGAGGTTAGGCAAAGGAGTCTGCAACCTCCTTGAAGCAGCATATTGTGCAGAGAGAGACTCTGCTGGTTTGGCCATGTTGCCCGTATGGATAATTATAAATTGGCGAATAGGGTTATCAACAGTGTGCCTAGAGGCCTCAGAAGGAGGGGGAGCCCTAGGATGCGGTGGGCACACAATGTCAAACAGGACCTTGTTAGAATTGGTGTGCAATGGCCGGATGCAGCAGATGTAGCTCAGGACAGATATGCTTGGAGAATTAAACTGCGCGGTCTGGTTGGACCTCCGTAACCCATGGCTGCTTGATGATGATGATGATGATGATGATACACGAAGGTTGCCAGATCACTAATTTCTAAAAAAATCGTTACCAAATATTTTTTTCCTAAATTCTGTAATCCGCCATTAGTGTTCGGATATTTTTTTGAGCGACTGTATACACGAAGGTTGCCAGATCACTAATTTCTAAAAAAAATCGTTGCCAGATATTTTTTCTGAATTGTGCAATCAGCCATAATGTTCGGATATTTTTTTGAGCGACTGTATACACGAAGTTTGCCAGATCACTAATTTCTTAAAAAAAATCGTTGCCAGATATTTTTTCTGAATTATGTAATCAGCCATAGTGTTCGGATATTTTTTTTGAGCGACTGTATACACGAAGGTTGCCAGATCACTAATTTCTAAAAAATTCGTTGCCAGATATTTTTTGTGAACACTGTAATCAACCATAGTGTTCGGATACTTTTTTGAGCGACTGTACCTTATAGTTCCAGCGATACATGACCGAGTACTCCCAAATTTTTTGCGTGGATTCCCACTGAGTGTCTCCGTGTTCGGTTTAAAAATCAGTTTTCTACCTGCAATGGAACATATTAATATAATAATTCCTGTAGGAGTGTGGGGAATCTGGCAACTGCTTTTGGTTGTTAGGGATTTAATGGTGCAACGGCAACTAAGGCCATACGGTGCCGAATCTGGCAACTGCAGCAGATTTCAATGCTGCTACGAGTCTTGTGTTCACAATTACGGAGCAATAAATGGCAACAGTGTATATGGCAGTGACTTCTGTTTCCCGAAGGAATAGCAAATATTGTAAATATTTTTGCTTGTCGCAAGTCCCTTTTTGGAAAATTCGAATTAAAATTCAACACTATTACTTGGGTTGGGTTGTTTTACCTCTGAGAGGCACTTTTTTGCACACCATGGGCTAAATGGCCGGGTCACAAAGACCCCGAAGGCTCAGAGAAGGTTGGGAGATGGGACCCAATGAAACAGCTGTTGGGAGACAGATGGTAGCCTCCCGTCAAGGCCATCCAGCGTGTTCTTTAACGTTGGGTTGTTTTACCTCTGAGCGGCACTTTTTTGCACACCATGGGCTAAATGGCCAGGTCACATGGACCCCGAAGGCTCAGAGAAGTTTGGGAGAGGAGACTCACTGGAACAGCTGTTGGGAGACAGATGGTAGCCTCCCGTCAAGGCCATCCAGCGTGTTCTTTAACGTTCGGTTGTTTTACCTCTGAGCGGCACTTTTTCACACAATGGGCTATAATGGCCAGGTCACATGGACCCCGAAGGCTCAGAGAAGGTTGGGGGAGGGGACCCACTGGAACAGCTGTTGGGAGACAGATGGTAGCCTCCCGTCAAGGCCATCCAGCGTGTTCTTTAACGTTGGGTTGTTTTACCTCTGAGCGGCACTTTTTTCCACACCATGGGCTAAATGGCCAGGTCACAAGGACCCCGAAGGCGCAGAGAAGGTTGGGGGAGGGGAACAACTGGAACTGCTGTTGGAAGACAGATGGTAGCCTCCCGTGAAGGCCATCCAGATTGTTCTTTAACGTGCACAGGGTATTGCTCTCCCGCACACGGGTCACGGCTTAACGTCCCATCCGACGGACGGCAGTCTTTCCAAGCCCATCGGTGTCCCTACTGACTGTGGGCAGAGCGGGGAGTTTTGCGGATATAAATCTCAACGCTGACCCAGCTGGGACTCGAACCTGGGAATTACAGATTACGTGCCTGGCGCGCTACCGACTGACACCCCTCCCCCGTCAGCGAGCACTCCTCATAGCCCGTGGCTTAGTTTCTGCGTAAGCTATCGATATTCTGTTTCCTTTACCACAGATTTTGCCGCTCTATGACTCCCTAGATATTCGTTCGCACGATTCAAATTTCCTGCGCAGCGTCCCCCGTGTGCTCCGGTGATTGGTTTGAAAATCAGGTTCTCACTTGGTTCTCGTGGCTTCGTTTCTACACAAATTGTGACTCCCTCGTGTCTCACTTTTAATCTGCATATTCTGTTGTTTCCTGCACTAACGGTTAATTTAACGCCCCCCCCCCCCCCCCCACCCCGATATTTTATCACAGTTTTAACAGTTCCAGTGGGTCCCCTCCCCCAACCTTCTCTGAGCCTTTGGGGTCCTTGTGACCTGGCCATTTAGTCCATGGTGTGCAAAAAAGTGCCGCTGAGAGGTAAAACAACCCAACCTTGAAATTTATAGAATGAGTCAATTTATGTCAAATTTGAAGAATTCAGATTGACTCATTCTATAAATTTCAAGGTTGGGTTGTTTTACATCTGAGCGGCACTTTTTTGCACACCATGGACTAAATGGCCAGGTCACATGACCCCGAAGCCTCCGAGAAGGTTGGAGGAGGGGACCCACTGGAACAGCTGTTGGGAGACAGATGGTAGCCTCCCGTCAAGGCCATCCAGCGTGTTCTTTAACGTTCGGTTGTTTTACCTCTGAGCGGCACTTTTTTGCACACCATGGGCTAAATGGCCATGTCACATGGACCCCGAAGGCTCAGAGAAGGTTGGGGGACGGGACCCACTGGAACAGCTGTTGGGAGACAGATGGTAGCCTCCCGTCAAGGCCATCCAGCGTGTTCTTTAACGTGCACAGGGTATGGCTCTTCCACACACGGCTTAATGTCCCATCCAACGGACGGCGGCCTTTCCAAGCCCATCGGTGTCCCCTACTGACTGTGGGCAGGGCGGGGAATTTTGCGGAGATAAATCTCAACGCTGACCCAACTGGGACTCGAACCTGGGAACTACAGATTACGAGCCTGGCGCGCTACCGACTGAGCCACCCCCGCCCTACCAAATTTCAAGTATTACATTTTTTTTTACAAAAAGCGATTCATTACAAAGCTTTTATTTTTCTTTTTAATTTTGTGGTAAATTATAACAAGTTATGATATTGCTCACTAATTGTATTTACATAACTTGTAAAAATTAACGGATTGAAAGCATAACTGTAGATAGAATTGACAGAGCTTTTGTTTTAAAATTTTTAATGAAATAATAAATGTAAAGTTTCTGACTTGCGCAAAAACCTTTCTAGATCCTAATTAATTATGACATCTACTTTAAACAACTCTCCTGCGGATTTCAAATAATATAGATATAATAGAGATATGAAATTTTAGTGGTAGCTTCTCAAGAGATCCATTTTTTTCTGAGAGATGTTTGGGAATTGCAACTTTTTAAATTTAAGAATTAAATGACTAATATGTTGTATAATTATTAATAAAATACTATTTGCGTTTTCCTCATCATCCGGTACCTGAAATTAAAGCTTTTAAGGAGTGAAAGAGTCGTCAAGGAAATACTCCATTCTCTTGGAAAACGAGATTCTGATACGCGCCAAATGCGATAAGTGCTCTATATTGATGAAAATTTCAACCTTTTAATCAGTCTTTAATAGCTAGGCTCGTAATCTGGTCAGCGTTGAGATTTATCTCCGAAATTCTCCCCGCCCTGCCCACGGTCAGTAGGGAACACCGATGGGCTTGGAGAAGCCGCCGTCCGTCGGATGGGACGTTAAGCCGTGGCTCCGTGTGCGGGAAAGCCATACCCTGTGCACGTTAAACAACACGCTGGATGGCCTTGATGGGAGGCTACCATCTGTCTCCCAACAGCTGTTCCAGTGGGTCCCCTCCCCCAACCTTCTCTGAGCCTTCGGGGTCCTTGTGAACTGGCCATTCAGCCCATGGTGTGCAAAAAAGTGCCGTTCAGAGGTAAAACAACCCAACGTTAAAGAACACGCTGGATGGTCTTGACGGGAGGATACCCTCTGTCTCCCAACAGCTGTTCCAGTGGGTCCCCTCCTCCAACCTTCTCGGAGCCTTCGGGGTCCATGTGACCTGGCCATTTAGTCCATGGTGTGCAAAAAAGTGCCGCTCAGAGGTAAAACACCCAACGTTAAAGAACACGCTGGATGGCCTTGATGGGAGGCTACCATCTGTCTCCCAACAGCTGTTCCAGTGGGTCCCCTCCCCAACCTTCTCTGAGCCTTCGGGGTCCTTGTGAACTGGCCATTTAGCCCATGATGTGCAAAAAAGTGCCGCTCAGAAGTAAAACAACTAAACGTTAAAGAACACGCTGGATGGCCTTGACGGGAGGCTACCATCTGTCTCCCAACAGCTGTTCCAGTGGGTCCCCTCCCCCAACCTTCTCTGAGCCTTCGGGGTCCTTGTGAACTGACCATTTAGCCCATGGTGTGCAAAAAAGTGCCGTTCAGAGGTAAAACAACCCTACCCAAAGACACAATTTAAACACGAAGAATTTCCCGATGTTGCAAAGGCCATTGCTGACTCGGCGCGCGCTCTCAGAGCCCGTCGCAAACGATCGAGATATTTATTTTGTCAGATCTTGGCATTGTGTAGTTCCCGACGTACTTCCCCGAAAGGTCCCAAATTTCGCAGTCGGGTTCCCCCCTCCCCGACCCCATGTTTGGTTAGAAAATCAGGGCCTAGCCAATGGAACACTTCAATAATGCGTTTGGAAACGGGGCGGGGGTGGCTCAGTCGGTAGCGCGCCAGGCTCGTAATCTGTAGTTTCCAGGTTCGAGTCCCAGCTGGGTCAGCGTTGAGATTTATCTCCGCAAAATTCCCCGCCCTGTCCACGATCAGTAGGGGACACCGATGGGCTTGGAAAGGCCGCCGTCCGTTGGATGGGACGTTAAGCCGTGGCCCCGTGTGCGGGAGAGCCATACCCTGTGCACGTTAAAGAACACGCTGAATGGCCTTGACGGGAGGCTACCATCTGTCTCCCAACAGCTGTTCCAGTGGGTCCCCTCCCCCAACCTTCTCTGAGCCTTCGGGGTCCATGTGACCTGGCCATTATAGATGTTTTGTGTTCAGAAAAGTGCCGCTCAGAGGTAAAACAACCCAACCCGTTTGGAAACGTGGGGAATCTGGCAACGGAAGCAGATTTGCAGCAGAAGATTAAAATGCTATTTTAACTCTTTACGTTCGCAGTTAGGGAGAAGTAAATGGCAACAGTAAATTTGACAGACAATCTCATGGGATATAGCATGGTAAATATTTTTGCTTCTAGCAAGCACCCCTTTTGGACTTTCGACCAGAAATTTGGCACTGCACTCCGGACCAAAACCTGAAACATTCTCTGAAAATTTGGAGCGTGTACGTTGATTTCCCGATGAATATTGGCTGCCGCAAACAGACACCTTCTTTTATTATATAGATGCATATATTATATGCATTTTGCAACAAGATGTTTGAAGATCTCTGAAATGGAAGGAGAAATGCTATATTTTAATGGTATTCCATTCTCTCCGCCGCCCCCCCCCCCTCTCTCTCTCTTCCTGCTCAATCGAGACACTTCCCGCTTTTTTAACACTTTTTATAGAGTTCGACATTACCATCTATAGGGATTGGATTGGATTGTTTTACCTCTGAGCGGCACTTTTTTTGCACACCATGGACCCCGAAGGCTCAGAGAAGGTTGGGGGAGGGGACCCACTGGAACAGCTGTTGGGAGATAGATGGTAGCCTCCCGTCAAGGCCATCCAGCGTGTTCTTTAACGTGCACAGGGTATGGCTCTCCCGCACACGGAGCCACGGCTTAACGTCCCATCCGACGGACTGCGACCTTTCCAAGCCCATCGGTGTCCCCTACTGACCGTGGGCAGGGCGGGGAAATTTTGCGGAAATAAATCTCAACGCTGACCCAGCTGGGACTCGAACCTGGGAACTACAGATTACGAGCCTGGCGCGCTACCGACTGTGCCCCCCCCCCCGCCCCTGAAATGGAAGGAGAAATGCTATATTTTAATGGAATTGCATTCTCTCCGCCCCCCCCCCCCCTCTCTCTGTTCCTGCTCGATCGAGACACTTCCCCCTTTTTTAACACTTTTTCTAGAGTTCGACATTACCATCTATAGGGAATAAAAGGTCAATTAACAATGTTTAATAGAGCGCAAGAACTTTTTTAAGTGATAACGAACAGGAAACGAATGTGCTCAAAACTTGATCACATATTTAATGGCGTGATTTTTAATGATGGTAAAAGTTTTTTTGATCGGTCTCATTTTGCAGCAGTTTAGGTTGTAGAGCGCCATCTATTTGTATGAAAGATGACCCCCAGTTACGAAAAAAGTACAGTGGGTCAAAAAGTATCCGAACACTATGGTTGATTTACAGAATTGAGAAAAAATATCTGGCAACGATTTTTTTTAGAAATTATTGTTCTGCCAACCTTCATGTCACGTGATTACAGAATTCAGGAAAATATCTGTAGCGTGTACAGGAACTGTAGCGTGTACAGGAACTGTACACGCTCCAGTTACCGTTCACAGCAAACTGGAGCGTGTGCAGTAACTGCACACGCTCCAGTTTGCTGTGAATGGTAACTGCACACGCTCAATATTTCTGTGAGTGGGCCCACACGATCCAGGTTTAGAAATTAGTGATCTGGCAACCTTCGTGTCACGTGACACGAAGGTTGCCAGATCACTAATTTCTAAAAAAATCGTTGCCAGATATTTTTTCTGAATTCTGTAATCAACCGTAGTGTTCGGATACTTTTTTGAGCGACTGTACTCAATTCAGTTTCAGTAGAGAGAAAAACACTTCAGTAAAATGTCTCTGCCCAGGGCCGGCGTGAACTTCTGCGGGGCCGAGTTCCAAAATTGTGCAGAGCCAAAAAAAAAACGCATTTATATGTACAGTCGCTCAAAAAAATATCCGAACACTGTGGTTGATTTACAGAAATCAGAAAAAATATCTGGCAACGATTTTTTTTAGAAATTAGTGATCTGGCAACCTTCGTGTCATGTGACACGAAAGCTGCTAGATCACTAATTTCAAAAAAAAAATCGTTGCCAGATATTTTTTCTAAATTCTCTAATCAACCATAGTGTTCGGATTTTTTTTATGCGACTGTACTTCGTAAAACTATCAACATAAAAATTATTAAAAGATTAATATATAAAATGTGAAAAGCATTTTATTAATTGAGTGAGAGCAAGAAGAGAAAAATGAAAATGATCATTTTCCTGTGCCTGTAATAAATGATACGAAATGTGTTGAAAACCTCGAACAATTATCCTGTAGAACTTGAGCTACTAGTTAGGATGGCATTGCAATAACCATAAATATAATAAGCTGAAAAAAATTGGTTTTGCCATGAGTGGGATTCGAACCGCACGTTCCCAGGGAACATGCCTGTTATGCTAACCACTACATCGGCAATGGCTATCCTTTTCTCAGCTTAGTGACCTTATAAACCTTCCGGATTTATTTATTTGATTAGCAGAGTGGCGCCATCTATCCGGGAAGTGGACAACTCTGTTGCCTCATTAGAGATGAAATTAATATTTGTCACTCATGCTCAAGGCGTTAAATCAATAAATCAGTAGTAAAGAATCACTCGGCCATGGGACGCCGTCCATGGCCGAGTGGTTAGCGCGCTTGGCTACTGATCTAAGGGACATGGGTTCAAGCCCCGGATAAGGCATGGTTGTATGTGTTGTTTTTCTGCTGAGGTCCTGCCATCCTCTCAGATCTTCTACTTTGGCATATAAACTGACAGGTTCCTGTCAGACCTCTGTGGCAAGCAGCTGCTTGAGGGGGTATTTATATTTTTTTTATTTATTTATTTAAAGAATCACAGGATAAGTGCTGTAGATATGGAACTTATGAAATAATGAACTGAAAAAATTTGGGTCACTAAGCTAAGAAAAGGTTAGCCATTGATGTTGTAGTGGTTAGCATAACAGGCATGTTTACTGGAGACGTAGGTTCGAATCCCACTCATGGCAAAACCAATTTTTTTTCAGCTCATTATTTCATGAGTTACACGTCTACTCCATTTATGGTTGTAAACACTGTGATTGTTTACAACCATAAATATATTTCCAAACAGTTATAAAACATTGTGCAGTAGCGATACTAAATAACAGAGCATAATGTCAAGCCATAGAATTATCATGAGTTTTCACACAAAACAATTAAATTCCGTTTAAATGTTGTGAATGCGTTTCATAAAGAGAACTGGTATTTTTCCTTCTATTGACTTCTTCCTTTTCTTGGCCTTCCTGAGGCAAAAGCAGAAAAGTAAGCTGATTGTTTCCAGGAAGTCAAACACAGCAATGAGTGAGAGGCCCAGCCACATTCCCAAGTAGCCTCCGATATAGCTGAAGAGTTCAATGCTCTGGAAAAATAAAAAAAGAAGCAAATCAAATTAAAAACAAATAACAAATTTTTAAAACATTCATTCACTAACTAATAAGCATGCATACATACAAAATCCTCATGCAGCCATGGGCTACGGAGGTCCTACCAGATTCTGTAATGGCCACTCTAGACCAATTCCAGCAAGATCGTGTTTTACATTGTCTGCCCATCACATCCTAGGTCTCCCCCTTTTTTCTCAAACCCTTAGGTACACTGTTAATAATCCTGTTTGCCAATCTGCAGCTATGCGGGTTGGGTTGGGTTGTTTTACCTCTGAGCGGCACTTTTTTGCACACCATGGGCTAAATGGCCAGGTCACAAGGACCCCGAAGGCTCAGAGAAGGTTGGGGGAGGGGACCCACTGGAACAGCTGTTGGGAGACAGATGGTAGCCTCCCGTCAAGGACACCCAGCGTGTTCTTTAACGTGCACAGGGTATGGCTCTCCCGCACACGGGGCCACGGCTTAACGTCCATCCGACGGACGGCGGCCTTTCCAAGCCCATCGGTGTCCCCTACTGACCGTGGGCAGGGGGGAGGGGATCTTGCGGAGATAAATCTCAACGCTGACCCAGCTGTAATCTAGTAGGTATAAATGGTCAGCACTAGGACCTTACATTCTTTTGAACGGCCTGCGCCACGAGAAGGCGGGGTCGGACATTAGGTGCTAGACATGACCGGTTCTGTGCATCATCACTGGGGATTGGTGCATAGCTCTCCTTTCAGTTTATGACAAGCTATTATTTACATATCTTACTAACTAATAACTACTACATGCTTTTGATTCCAGATGCTTACGCAGTATCTTGGGCATTAGGTGGTTCAACTTTGTAACTAATGATGAGGTTAGGCAAAGGAGTTTGCAACCTCCTTTAAGCAGCATATTGTGCAGAGAGAGACTCCGTTGGTTTGGCCATGCTGCCCGTATGAATAATTATAGATTAGTGAATAGGGTTATGAACAGTGTGCCTAAAGAATAAGTGAATAGGTTATGAACAGTGTGCCTTATGAACAGTGTGCCTCAGAAAGAAGGGGAGATCTAGGATGCGGTGGGCAGACAATGTCAAACAGGACCTTATTAGAATTGGTGTGCAGTGGCCAGATGCAGTAGATGTAGCTCAGGACAGACTTCCTTGGAGAACTAAATTACACGGTCTGGTTGGACCTCCATAGCCCATGGCTGCTTGAGGAGGATGATGATTATCCACCTTTATAATTCTCAAGATTTGCCTGTTATCTGTGCTAGATAAAGCAACATAACAAGAAACTTGATACTTTTGATTCCAAATGCTTACGCAGTATCTTGGGCATTAGGTGGTTCAACTTCGTAACTAATGATGAGGTTAGGCAAAGGAGTCTGCAACCTCCTTTAAGCAGCATATTGTGCAGAGAGAGACTCCGTTGGTTTGGCCATGTTGCCCGTATGAATAATTATAGGTTTCCGAATAGGGTTATGAACAGTGTGCCTAAAGGCCTCAGAAAGAGGGGGAGACCAAGGATGCGTTGGGCAGACAATGTCAAACAGGACCTTATTAGAATTGGTGTGCAGTGGCCAGATGCAGTAGATGTAGCTCAGGATAGACTTGCTTGGAGAACTAAATTGCATGGTCTGGTTGGACCTCCGTAGCCCATGGCTGCTTGAGGATGATGATGATCACTTACTAATACGACCACGAAAAGAACTTACCTCATATTTAGCATAATACGTGTATTTGGTTTCTTCCATGCGATCAAAGTTAATCAGAATTCGAGTCGTGCAACTGAAAAGACAAGAAAACAAATTTCTCTCAGGAACACTTATAAAGAAGCACTGAAGAAGTTTTAATGCAATGCTTTGAAAACTCTGTTCGCCCATTTCTGGAAGATCACATTTGACCGCCAGACAGGGAATGCATCTTTAATTTTCAATTCACACAACAGTTTTTTCAGAAGGTCTAATTTTTTTAGCACGGATTTCTTTCAAAATTGAATGCAAACGCAAACTGTCATAAATTATCGAACAACAGGTTGGGTTGTTTTACCTCTGAGCTGCACTTTTTTGCACACTATGGGCTAAATGGCCAGGTCAGATGGACCCCGAAGGCTCAGAGAAGATTGGGGGAGGGAACCCACTGGAACAGCTGTTGGGTGACAGATGGTAGCCTCCCGTCAAGGCCATCCAGCGTGTTCTTTAACGTTGGGTTGTTTTACCTCTGAGCGGCACTTATTTTTGCACATAATGGGCTAAATGGCCAGGTCACATGGACCTCGACGGCTCAGAGAAAGTTGGGGGAAGGGGGGGACCTACTGTAACAGCTGTTGGGAGACAGATGGTAGCCTCCCGTCAAGTCCATCCACAGCGTGTTCTTTAACGTTTACAGGGTATGGGTCTCTCGCACACGGGGCCACGGCTTAACGTCCCATCCAACGAACGGCGACCTTTCCAAGCCCATCGGTGTCCCCCACTGACCGTGGGCAAGGTGGGGAATTTTTCGGAGATAAATCTCAACGCTGACCCAGCTGGGACGCGAACCTGGGAACTGCAGATTACGAGCCTGGCGCGCTACCGACTGAGCCACCCCCGAACAACACTTAGATTTTATGGTGATTTCGCTTAAATATATCCGAATTTCATAAAAAATTATATAATAATAAAATCATATATAATAAAAAAAACAGAGACCAAATTTATGAGAGTTTCTTAAACATAAATCAATCTTATGAACTTTTTAAACATAAACCAATTTTATGAAATTCGCTTGTAACCTAAATCCTAGAGAATGTGATTCATTTGTTTGTTGGGGCGGGGGTGGCTCAGTCGGTAGCGCGCCAGGCTCGTAATCTGTAGTTCCCAGGTTCGAGTCCCAGCTGGGTCAGCGTTGAGATTTATCTCCGCAAAATTACCCGCCCTGCCCACGGTCAGTAGGGGCCACCGATGGGCTTGGTAAGGCCGCCGTCCGTCGGATGGGATGTTAAGCCGTGGTCCCGTGTGCGGGAGAGACATACCCTGTGCACGTTGAAGAATACGGTGGATGGCCTTGACGGGAGGCTACCATCTGTCTCCCAACAGCTGTTCCAGTGGGTCTCCTCCCCCAAACTTCTCTGAGCCTTCGGGGTCCATGTGACCTGGCCATTTAGTCCATGGTGTGCAAAAAAGTGTCGCTCAGAGATAAAACAACCCAAAGTTAAAGAACACGCTGGATGGCCTTGACGGGAGGCTACCATCTGTCTCCCAACAGCTGTTCCAGTGGGTTCCCTCCCCCAACCTTCTCTGAGACTTTGGGGTCCTTGTGACCTGGCCATTTAGCCCATGGTGTGCAAAAAAGTGTCGCTCAGAGATAAAACAACCCAAAGTTAAAGAACACGCCGGATGGCCTTGACGGGGGGCTACCATCTGTCTCCCAACAGCTGTTCCAGTGGGTCCCCTCCCCCAACCTTCTCTGAGCCTTCGGGGTCCATGTGACCTGGCCATTTAGCCCATGGTGTGCAAAAAAGTGTCGCTCAGAGGTAAAACAACCCAACGGATCAGAGAATGTGGGGCAGGGAGTCTACTGGACAGCTCTTAGGAGAGAGACAGGAAATCCTGTTAGGATCATCCAGTGTGTTCTTTAACGCAGGGATTCTCAACGTGCGGTTCTTGGTAAAAGTTTTTGGGGTATGCCGTGAGAGCTAACAGGTCGCTAGATCTAGCAACAAAGCCACTGTTGACATTATTATACTATAACAAATAGTTTTATCTATCTATATAAGGGGTACGCCAGTTACATACACATTTCCAGGAGGTACAGTCGCTCAAAAAAGTATCCGAACACTATGATTGATTAGAGAATTCAGAAAAAATATCTGGCAAAGATTTTTTTTTTTAGAAATTAGTGATCTGGCAACCTTCGTGTTACGTGACACGAAGGTAAAAATACCCCCACGCATCACATTTTAGCAATTTTTAGCTCTCTAGCACTGGTAGATCTATATTTGAACTATGACCTCGAAGGTTTCGAAATTTTATACATTTCCGAGACCTACAACCGAAACACCTCCAGGAACCAATTTTCGCGTTTCTAGCATTCCTAAATCAAGGTTTGACCTCTAAATCATGTTAATCAAGATTGATGTGTTCTCTACGTGACCTCCATTTGACCTTGAAGGACACATCGGAGATGAAATTTCTGATTTTTTCAGAGATCTATGATCCGAATTACCCCTAGCTGCAAATTATTGTTAGCCAACCGTTTTGCAATACACAGTCGTATCAGGGTTGGGTTGTTGGATTGTTTTACCTCTGTGCGGCACTTTTTTGCACACCATGGGCTAAATGGCCAGGTCACATGGACCCCGAAGGCTCAGAGAAGGTTGGGGGAGAGGACCCATTGGAACAGCTGTTGGGAGACAGATGGTAGCCTCCCGTCAAGGCCATCCAGCGTTTTCTTTAACGATGGATTATTTTACCTCTGAGCGGCACTTTTTTTCACACCATGGGCTAAATGGCCAGGTCACAAGGACCCCGAGGGCTCAGAGATTGTTGGGGGAGGGGACCCACTGGAAAAGCTGTTGGGAGACAGATGGTAGCCTCCCGTCAAGGCCATCCAGCGTGTTCTTTAACGTGCACAGAGTATGGCTCTCCCGCACATGGGACCACGGCTTAACGTCCCATCCGACGGGCGGCGGCCTTTCCAAGCCCATCGGTGTCCCCTACTGATCGTGGGCAGGGCGGGGAATTTTGCGGACAATCGTATCAGAATAATATGACCACCTACCATAACATTACTATGGTAGGTGTTCATATTATTCTGATAGGACTGTGTATATCGTATTAAATGAGAGTAGATAAACTGTGTAATAATTTACTTTTTATGTCTTTCGAAGCTTTCTTTGATAAAGCAAATTTGTTAAATGTTTCAGCTTCGCTTAACTGTTAAAATAGAGAGAAAAAAGTTCTGAAAAATAAGATGTGAGAGAATATAGATAATTTTTAATTTACCCCTTTTTTTTGCATTTTTTTATTTGTCGCTTTTTAGTTCATTTAGGTTATATCTGAAGCATTTATTTCGTGTACACATAAATGACAAATCAAATTTCATCTTTACAAAATCAGTTTGGATTTATTTACTTACGTTGCAGAATCTTTGCTTTTCTGTTGGAAGAAACAAAGATCGAAATTAATGTTTCTAATAATAATCTGGTACAGTCGCTCAAATAAGTATCGGAACACTTATGGTTGATTACAGAATTCAGAAAAAATATCTGGTAAAGATTTTTTTAGAAATTAGTGATCTGGCAACCTTCGTGTCACGTGATTACAGAATTGAGGAAAAATATCTGGAGCGTGTACAGCAACTGTACACGCTCCAGTTACCGTTCACAGCAAACTGGAGCGTGTGCAGTTATTGCACACGCTCCAGTTTGCTGTGAACGGTAACTGCACACGCTCAATATGTCTGTGAGTGGGCCCACACGATTCAGGTTTAGAAATTAGCGATCTGGCAACCTTCGTGTCAAAAAAAGTATCCGAACACTTATGGTTGATCACAGAATTCAGAAATAATATCTGGCAACGATTTTTTTTTTAGAAATTAGTGATCTGGCAACCTTCGTGTCACGTGATTACAGAATTCAGAAAAAATATCAGGAGCGTGTACAGCAACTGTACACGCTCCAGTTACCGTTCACAGCAAACTGGAGCGTGTGCAGTTATTGCACACGCTCCAGTTTGCTGTGAACGGTAACTGCACACGGTCAATATTTCTGTGAGTGGGCCCACACAATCCAGGTTTAGAAATTAGCGATCTGGCAACCTTCGTTTCAAAAAGGTATCCGAACACTACGGTTGATCACAGAATTCAGAAATAATATCTGGCAACGATTTTTTTTTAGAGATTAGTGATCTGGCAACCTTCGTGTCACGTGACACGAAGGTTGCCAGATCTGAAAGATCAGAAATGAAATTGGTATTCCAATATACCAATTTCATTTCTTGTTACTAAATAGATAAATGAAAATATATAATAATTTCTCACCAAGAAATCAATAAATAATATGCAATAACTTCGAAGAAAATTTGTTTTTTTTTCTTACCATCTGCCTTTCGAAGCGATGTTCCTCAACTATCGTTTTTATGTCATCATAGCTGCAAGAGAAAAACAAAAAAATGCAACCTTGTTAAGTAATTCCTTTATAGCAATAATTGTAATGAATACTTATATTTCAACAAATACTAATTCATTAATGGTTGATCGATGACCCAAAAGAGATTGGTAAATAAATACTCAACTGACGGCCACTTTATTACGGAGCAATTTCATGTTATGGCAATAATAATTCAGATACAGAACTCAGTTGTCTTAAAATAGAAGACAATTGTCCTAAAATAGAAGAAGTAAATGAAATAATTTACCTAGGCTTGAAAATGAATTCGAAAATGAAATGGAATAAACATATTGATTGGATGTGTTCAAGACTACGATTTGTAGCATTTAAAATTAGGAAACTTAACATGTTTGTTGATACACAGATAACTATTTTAGTTTATAAAGCACTTTTTGAATCTATAATTAGGTATGGGATAACAGTTTATGGAACAGCCTGTAAGACAGAATTAAATAAAATTAAAAGAATACAATTTAGTCTGCTAAAAGGATTGTGTAATACAGAAGTTAAATATTCCCTTACAACGAAAGATGATATATTCATTTTACCTATTGAAAGTTTATATGTGTTTGTTTCTGTTATCAATAACTTCTTTGATGATACCTATAAACAAAATATCTGCCACAATAAGTTTACTAGAAAAAAGGCTATGGGTTTTTTGAAACAACCAAAATTTTATAATAATTACGGACGAAATTCCAAAGAATATGAAATTCCCTACCTATTTAACTTGCTTCCTAGAGAAATAGTTAACTTTAAAAAAAATTGTGATGTTAAAGATAAATTATTTCAGTGGTTGATGAAAAAGTGATGTTTTTATTTAGAAACTTTTATCTTTTTGTCGGTTTTCTTTCTCATTTATTCCTTTTTTTCTCTCCTTCATTTTTTGTACTACTGAGGCAATCTAGATCATATCTGTAAAAACATATATGTACATTCCCGCTGATAAGCTTCGGCTTAGTGGGATTTTTTATGTAATATAATTATAGATAATACTTATTGAAAATAAATTTGAATTTGAATTGAAAAAAAAAAGTAACTTCTTAAATAAACTATATGAAAAAGGAGATGATGTTCACATGTTTGAATCGAATAAGAAGGATAGTTTTACCGTGCTGGTCTTTGCTATTTAGGAGACTTCCTTCGATAAGAAACAGTCAATGTTCATTCAGTTATGACTCTCCATCAGGGTTCGAGCCCCGGATTAGGCATGGATGTGTGTATCGTTTTTCTGCTGAGGTCCTGCCATCCTCTCAGATCTAGGGCGGGGGTGGCTCAGTCGGTAGCGCGCCAGGCTCGTAATCTGTAGTTCCCAGGTTCGAGTCCCAGCTGGGTCAGCGTTGAGATTTATCTCCGAAAAATTCCCCGCCCTGCCCACGGTCAGTAGGGGACACCAATGGGCTTGGAAAGGCCGCCGTCCTTCGGATGGGACGTTAAGCCGTGGCCCCGTGTGCGGGAGAGCCATACCCTGTGCACGTTAAAGAACACGCTGGATGGCCTTGACGGGAGGATACCATCTGTCTCCCAATAGCTGTTGCAGTGGGTCCCCTCCCCCAACCTTCTCTGAGCCTTCGGGGTCCATGTGACCTGGCCATTTAGCCCATGGTGTGCAAAAAAGTGCCGCTCAGAGATAAAACAACCCAACGTTAAAGAACACGCTGGATGGCCTTGACCGGAGGATACCATCTGTCTCCCAACAGCTGTTCCAGTGGGTCCCCTCCCCCAACCTTCTCTTAGCCTTCGGAGTCCATGTGACCTGGCCATTTTAGCCCATGGTGTGCAAAAAAGTTCCGCTCAGAGGTAAAACAACCCAACCCAACCCTGGATGAAACTGCTGATTTCGCAATTTTCGTTTTGATTTAGAGTCACTTTCCGTTCAAAATATAAAGCAAATTATGAGAAGCAACAAATACTGCTTCTCATAATTTGTTTACTTCTGTAGTTGGCTGACGTACACACTCTTGACTAATAATATCATATTATTAAGAAAAAGTAACACGGAAAGAAGAGAAAATGTCAGAGGCCAATAAGTGAATGATTTTTCATGATTATTCTATTAAAAAATAACTGTGAGAATTTTTGTGGAGGCTTTTCTTCACGAATGTAGGAGAATAACTCATGAAAAGACATTTTAAGGAAAGAATTCTGAACAAATGATTAGTCTATACAAGATTGAATTGGGTTATTTATATGCGTTGGAAAAGAGACTTGATCAACCAACACAACGTAAAACCTTTCCACTGCTGGCAAGGAAGATGTGTTGACTAGGTTGGGTTGTTTTACCTCTGAGCGGGACTTTTTTTGCACACCGTGGGTTAAATGGCCAGGTCACATGGACCCCGAAGGCTCAGAGAAGGTTGGGGGAGGGGCCCACTAACGTTGAATATTTTTATTTCATTATAATATATACATGAAGCCTAAAGACAAGTTCTAAATGGGGACCTGAAGACAAGTTCTAAACGGGGACCTGACGAAAAGTTCTAAACCGGGACCTGACGAAAAGTTCTAAACGGGGACCTGACGAAAAGTTCTAAACGGGGACCTGACGAAAAGTTCTAAACTGGGACCTGACGAAAAGTTCTAAACGGGGACCTGACGAAACGTTCTAAATGGGGACGTGAAGACAAGTTCTAAACGGGGACCTGACGAAAAGTTCTAAACGGGGACCTGAAGACAAGTTCTAAACGGGGACCTGACGACAAGTTCTAAACGGGGACCTGACGAAAAGTTCTAAACGGGGACCTGAAGAAAAGTTCTAAACGGGGACCTGACGACAAGCTCTAAACGGGGACTTGAAGACAAGTTCTAAACGGGGACCTGAAGACAAGTTCTAAACGGGGACCTGAAGACAAGTTCTGAACGGGGCCTGGAGCAAATTTCTGAATGGAGGTCCTGGGAGCCAAGTTCTAAAGGGGGCCCCTAGAGCCAAGTTCTAAAGGGGACCCCTAGAGCCAACTTTTGAATGGTGGCTCTGGAAAAGTTCAAAATGGGGCAATAGAACGAAGTTCTAAATGTGAGGCCGGAGCCAGGTTCTAAATGGAACCCTATAACTAGTTCTGAATTCCCCTCCGCCTCTATTAACCTCCTGAACTGAAATATAGTGAAAATTGTACAATTTGATATAAATTCATCCATTAAAAAAGGAAAAAAGGATGCCTTAAATAAGTGAACAGAATTAGGACAGATATAGACAGCACTTTGGAGCTGTGGCTCCACCTTCAGTCCGACCCTGATTAAACAAATTTTTAATAAAAATTCTACTTACTAGCAAGCAGGTTGACATTGACGGGAACAACGGATGAAAATCTTTTCGTCGTTGATTGCTGAAAGTAAAGTTATCGTTATTTAAAGAGATTTTTCCAGCTCGAAATATATTAAAACGTTACAATGAAATTTTTTATTGTAATTCGGGTTGGGTTGTTTTACCTCTGAGCGGCACTTTTTTGCACACCATGGGCTAAATGGCCAGGTCACAAGGACCCCGAAGGCTCAGAGAAGGTTGGGGGAGGGACCCACTGAAAGAGCTGTTAGGAGACAGATGGTAACCCCCCGTCAAGGCCATCCGGCGTGTTCTTTAACGTGCACAGGGTATGGCTCTCCCGCACACGGGGCCACGGCTTAACGTCCCATCAGACGAATGGCGGCCTTTCCAAGCCCATCGGTGTCCCCTACTACCCGTGGGCAGGACGGGGAGTTTTTCGGAGATAAATCTCAACGCTGACCCAGCTGGGACTCGAACCTGGGAACTACAGATTACAAGATTGGCGCGATACCGACTGAGCCACCCCCGCCCCTGACAGACAGTGAGCTGAGGTAAAGTTTTAACATCGAAAGCTTTACAATCAGTTATACAAACCTATGAACCCAAAAACATTTGAATGAATTCTACAGCATTCTGTTTTATGAGACTCTTCCTGCAGACCCCCCACCCCCCCCCTCTACGAATTCTCATTCCTTCTGAAGATCTCCTAGTTGATCTGCCTTTGAGCTCAAAAACGTGACAGTGAACTATAATGAAGTTTGCTTGACAACGTGACAGTCAGGTGTATAATGACGTTAAGAAATGAATCATATCATGCTGTTTTGGAATTATGATGCCTCCTTCCTGAGATGGGGCGGGGGTGGCTCAGTCGGTAGCGCGCCAGGCTCGTAATCTGTAGTTCCCAGGTTCGAGTTCCAGCTGGGTCAGCGTTGAGATTTATCTCCGCAAAATTCCCCGCCTGCCCACGGTCAGTAGGGACACCGATGGGCTTGGAAAGGCCGCCGTCCGTCGGATGGGACGTTAAGCCGTGGCCCCGTGTGCGGGAGGGCCATACCCTGTGCACGTTAAAGAACACGCTGGATGGCCTTGACGGGAGGCTACCATCTGTCTCCCAACAGCTGTTCCAGTGGATCCCCTCCTCCAACCTTCTCTGAGCCTTCGGGATCCATGTGACCTGGCCATTTAGCCCATGGTGTGCAAAAAAGTGCCGCTCAGAGCTAAAAAACCCAACGTTAAAGAACATGCTGGATGGCCTTGACGGGAGGTTACCATCTGTCTCCCAACAGCTGTTCCAGTGGGTCCCCTCCCACAACCTTCTCTGAGCCTTCGGGGTCCATGTGACCTGGCCATTTAGCCCATAGTGTGCAAAAAAGTGCCGCTCAGAGGTAAAACAACCCAACGTTAAAGAACACGCTGGATGGCCTTGACGGGAGACTACCATCTGTATCCCAACAACTGTTCCAGTGGGTCCGCTCCCCCAACCTTCTCTGAGCCTTCGGGGTCCATGTGACCTGGCCATTTAGCCCATGGTGTGCAAAAAAGTGCCGCTCAGAGGTAAAACAACCCAACCCAGGTGTATAATGACGTTAAGAAATTAATCATATCATGCTGTTTTGGAATTATGATGCCTCCTTCCTGAGACAGAAGAGAACCTTCTCATGGTCTTTAATTTGTCTTTAACTGAGATACTTGAAAGCGTTTTAATAACTTACGTGATTCGCAGATATTCTCGGCATTGGGATAAGTGATTGAATAAGGATCCGTGCAATTCTTTTCACTTATGGATACATTCATCGCACATTCCTCGGTACACATCTAGAAATAAAGAAAATAAAAGAGTAAGGATACCTTAAGGGATTTCTAAATTGTATTGAGTATATCAAATATTTTCAACCTTTTTCAATCAGCTGCCGTTATTAATTTCAACATTATCTAATCCTGCCACATAACATACCATACCACCAGTACATAACCAACCTCTCCTATAGCAGGGGGTGGCTCAGTCGGTAGCGTCCCAGGCTCGTAATCTGCAGTTCCAAGGTTCGAGTCCCAGCTGGGTCAGCGTTGAGGTTTCTCTCGCAAAACTCCCCGCCCTACCCACGGTCACTAGGGGACACCGATGGACTTGGAAAGGCCGCCGTTAGTCGGATAGGACGTTAAGCCGTGGCCCCGTGTGCGGGGAGCCATACCCTGTGCACGTTAAAGAACACACTGGATGGCCTTGACGGGAGGCTACTGTCTGTCTCCCAACAGCTTTTCCAGTGGGTCCCCTCCCCCAACCTTCATCTGAGTCTTCGTAGTCCATGTGACCTGGCCATTTAGCCCATGGTGTGCAAAAAAAGTGCAGCTCAGAGGTAAAACAACCCAGTAACCGAACCCAATGGATGCGTGTCGTTTTTCTACTGAGGTCCTGCCATCCTCTCAGACCTTCTACTGTGGCATATAAACTGACAGGCTCCTGTCAGACCTCTGTGGCAAACAACTGCTTGAGGGGGTATTTAATTAATTAATTTAATACTTTTAAATGCACATTAGTATACACACTAATATAAAAATTTATCAATAATAATAATAATAGAAATAAATATATGTGAAATATCTAGATTTTAAGATCATCTATTTTGATGTTATAACTGAGTTGTACAGTCGCTCAAAAAATATCCTAAGACTATGGTTAATTACAGAATTCAGAAAAAATATCTGGCAACAATTTTTTTAGAAATTAGTGATCTGGCAACCTTCGTTTCACGTGACACGAAGGTTGCCAGATCACTAATTTCTAAAAAAATCTTTGCCAGATATGTTTTCTGAATTCTGTAATTAACCATAAAAATAAAAAAAATAAATAAATACCCCCTCAAGCAGCTGCTTGCCACAGAGGTCTGACATAGTGTTCGGATATTTTTTTGAGTAACTGTACGGCATTCTGTTTTAGGAGACTCTTCCTGCAGACCCCCCCCCCCCCCCTACGAATTCTCATTCCTTCTGAAGGCCCCATAGTAATTCTCATTTCTCCTGCAGATCCCCTACAATATTTCATTCTTTCTACAGACACCACACCACCAAGGTTTACCAAATCACCTCTTTCTGTATATCCTGTTCTCATCGGGCGGGGGTGGCTCAGTCGGTAGCCGCCAGGCTCGTAATCTGTAGTTCCCAGGTTCGAGTCCCAGCTGGGTCAGCGTTGAGATTTATCTCCGAAAAACTCCCCGACCTGCCCACGGGCAGTAGGGGACACCGATGGGCTTGGAAAGGCCGCCGTCCTTCGTATGGGACGTTATGCCGTGGCCCCGTGTACGGGAGAGCCATACCCTGTGCACGTTAAAGAACACGCTGGATGGCCTTGATGGGAGACTACCATCTGTCTCCCAACAGCTCTTCCAGTGGGTCCCCTCCCCCAACCTTCATCTGAGTCTTCGGAGTCCATGTGACCTGGCCATTTAGCCCATGGTGTGCAAAAAAGTGCCGCTCAGAGGTAAAACAATCTAACGTTAAAGAACACGCTGGATGGCCTTGACGGGAAGCTACCGTCTGTCTCCCAACAGCTCTTCCAGTGGGTCCCCTCCCCCAACCTTCATCTGAGTCTTCGTAGTCCATGTGACCTGGCCATTTAGCCCATGGTGTGCAAAAAAAGTGCAGCTCAGAGGTAAAACAACCCAACAGCCGAACCCATCATCAATATCCGAGAATTTATTTCCTGCCGAGATTTTATTCCCTGCCGAGATTTTATTCCCCAAGAACTTACTTTCTGGGGTTTCGAGGAATTAGTTTCCGGAGAGCTCGCGAAATTAAGATCTTTTTGGGGGGAGGAGGCTGAGAATGAGACTTGACCTAGGGCTTTCCAGTTACTAAAATACCCCACTGGAGAGAAAACGTTAAAATTATATTCTATCATCATCATCATCATCATCGTGAAGCAGCCATGGGCTACGGAGGTCCAACCAGACCATTAAATTTAGTACGAAATAAAATTTTACAGTTATTTCTTAATCTATTTTAAGTATCGGACAAATCTCTTATGGAGCAAAAGTAAAATTATCCAAAGGAAACGGGGCGGGGGTGACTCAGTCGGTAGCGCGTCAGGCTCGTAATCTGTAGTTCCCAGGTTCGAGTCCCAGCTGGGTCAGCGTTGAGATTTATCTCCGCAAAATACCCCGCCCTGCCCACGGTCAGTAGGGAACACCGATGGGCTTGGAAAGGCCGCCATCCGTCGGATGGGGCGTTAAGCAGTGGCTCCGTGTGCGGGAGAGGTATACTCTGTGAACGTTAAAGAACACGCTGGATGGCCTTGACGGGAGGCTACCATCTGTCTCCCAACAACTGTTCCAGTGGGTTCCCTCTCCCAACCATCTCTGAGCCTTCGGGGTCCATGTGACCTGGCCATTTAGCCCATGGTGTGCAAAAAAGTGCCGCTCAGAGGTAAAACAACCCAATCCAAAGGAAACAGTTTTGGATTTCAAAGGAAGTTCAAAAGAATGGGATTTTGTATGACGACCGGATTTTCAGGGAGGAGGGGGTTCGGATCCCCTGGAATACACACTCACACCCACTTTCCCTCCTTGGACATCCCTGGCTGCATCAGTAAAGAGATCAGAAATCATTCTGGATATTCCTTATTCACCAAATAAGGTTTTAAATTTTCTTCACTAAAGGAAAAGTCGAGTACCAGAATCACAATGCAGAAAGTCAAATTTTTACAAAATAGTTTTAAAATAAACTTTTCTAAATTAATCTAATTATCGCTTAACCCATATTAAAGAATCTCAGATCAATAGGCTTTGCTTCTGCTGCTTTACCTCTGAACGGCGCTTTTTTACACACCATGGGCTAAATGGCCAGGTCACATGGACCCCGAAGACTCGGAGAAGGTTGGGGGAGGGGACCCACTGGAACAGATGTTGGGAGACAGATGGTACCCACCCGTCAAGGTCATCCAGCGTGTTTTTTAACGTTGGGTTGTTTTACCTCTGAGCGGCACTTTTTTGCACACCATGGGCTAAATGGCCAGGTCACATGGACCCCGAAGACTCGGAGAAGGTTGGGGAAGGAGACCCACTGGAACAGATGTTGGGAGACAGATGGTAGTCTCCCGTTAAAATCATCCAGCGCGTTCTTTAACGTTGGGTTGTTTTACCTCGGAGCGGCACTTTTTCACACATCATGGGCTAAATGGACAGGTCACATGGACTCCGAAGGCTCAGAGAAGGTTAGGGGAGGGGACCCACTGGAACAGCTGTTGGGAGACAGATGGTAGCCACCCGTCAAGGTCATCCAGTGTGTTCTTTACCTCTGAGCGGCACTTTTTTGCACATCATGGGCTAAATGGCCAGGTCACAAGGACCCAGAAGGCTCAGAAAAGGTTGGGGGAGAGGACCCACTGGAACAGCTGTTGGGAGACAGATGGTAGCCTTCCGTCAAGGCCATCCAGCGTGTTCTTTAACGTGCACAGGGTATGGCTCTCCCGCACACGGGGCCACGGCTTAACGTCCCATCCGACGAACGGCGGCCTTTCCAAGCCCATCGGTGCCCCCTACTGACCGTGGGCAGGGCGGGAAATTTTGCGGAGATAAATATCAACGGTGACCCAGCTGTGACTCGAACCTGGGAACTAGAGATTACGAGCCTGGCGCGCTACCGACTGAACCACCCCGCCCCCAAATAGTCAATCAGATATGTGTTTGAAAATAATCTGTGAATAACACGTTTGTTTTTGTGCATTAAACAGCAATGTAATTTAATGCGAAAATTGATACTAAAGAGGAAAGTAAAGGTTTGGCAATACCCTTCTATTCAGTGGTCCTTTTCCTCCTCTGGATTTCCATAGCTTCAGATAATGAGTACAGTTCGTAGTATAAGGTGGAGGAAGAAGATGATTAGTTACCTACAAGAAATAACAACTTTGATATCAAAGGATTTAAACATTTTACTAAGACTTATACAGTAGCATAATAACTTATACAGTAGTAAAAATTACAACACCGTGAAATCGTGAAGAGTTGGGTTGTTTTTGGCACTTCTTTGCACACATTGAATAGGAGCGGGAGTGGCTCAGTCGGTAGCGCGCCAGGCTCGTAATTTGTAGTTCCCAGGTTCGAGTCCCAGCTGGGTCAGCGTTGAGATTTAACTCCGCAAAATGCCCTGCCCACGGTCAGTAGGGGACACCGATGGGCTTGGAAAGGCCGCAGCCCGTCGGATGGGACGTTAAGCCGTGGTCCTGTGTGCGGGATAGCCACACCCTGTGCACGTTAAAGAACACGCTGGATGGCCTTGACGGGAGGCTACCATCTGTCTCCCAACAGCTGTTCCAGTGGGTCCCCTACCCCAACCTTCTCTGAGCCTTCGGGGTCGATGTGACCTGGCCATTTAGCCCATGGTGTGCAAAAAAGTGCCGCTCAGAGGTAAAACAACCCAACGTTAAAGAACACGCTGGATGGCCTTGACGGCAGGCTACCAGCTGTTCCAGTGGGTCCCCTCCCCCAACCTTCTCTGAGCCTTCGGAGTCCATGTGACCTGGCCATTCAGCCCATGGTGTGCAAAAAAGTGCCACTCAGAGGTAAAACAACCCAACCCAGCACACATTGAAATGAATGGCCAGGTCACAAGGACCCCGACGGCTCAGAGAAGGTTGGGGACAGCTGTTGAGAGGCTGATGGTAGCTTGTCGTTAAGGCTATCCAGCTTGTTCTTTAACGTGCACAGGGTATTACTCTCCGGCACATGGGATCATGTTTTAATGTCCCATCCGACGGACGTCGGACTTTTCAAACCCATCAATGTCTGCTACTGACTGGGGGCAGGGAGGAGAGTTTTGCAGAAATGAATCTCGACGCTGTTCGACCTGGGACTCGAACCTGCGAGATTACGAGCTTGATGCGCTACCGACTGAGCAACCCCCACCCTAGATCAGCAAAGGAATCCCATGAAATCATATCCATGTATGAGGGGGCCTCTTGTTGTTATTGTTTTTCTTCTCAGCAGCACTTTTGCCTACATCATCATCATCCTCAAGCAGCCATGGGCTACGGAGGTCCAACCAGACCGTGCAATTTAGTTCTCCAAGCAAGTCTGTCCTGAGCTACATCTGCTGCATCTGGCCACTTCACGCTAGTTCTAATAAGGTCATGTTTGACATTGTCTGCCCACCGCATTCTAGGTCTCCCCTTCTTTCTGAGGCCTTTAGGCACACTGTTCATAACCTTATTCGCCAATCTATAATTATTCATACGGGAAACATGGCCAAACCAACGGAGTCTCTCTCTGCAAAATATGCTGCTTAAAGGGGGTTGCAAACTCCTTTGCCTAACCTCATCATTAGTTACAAAGTTGAACCACCTAATGCCCAAGATACTGCGTAAGCATCTGCAATCAAAAGCATCTAGTTTCCTGTTATCTTGTTTACACAGCGTCCAGGTTTCACTACCATAACTAACCCTGGAAAGAACCAAACTATTATACAGTCTAATTTTAGTCTTTAGGTGTTACGCCTATTTCTCCACACTCTCCCTAGATTCTTAAAAGTCCCGGCAGCAATACCTATTCGTCTGTTAATCTCATGCCGCACATCACCATTATCTGTTACATAGCTCCCAAGAGAATTAAACTGTGACACCTGCTCAAGACTGCAACCATTCAGATTAACTGAATCACAGCCTGACCAATTTTCATCACTTTAGTTTTCTCTCTGTTTATAACCAAGCCTACTCTACTACCAGTCTCATCAACAGCTCGAATGAAAGAGTTCATCTCGTCAACATCATCTGCCAAAAAGGCTAAATCATCAGCATAATCTAAATCAGAAATTTTCATATCTCCAACCCATTTCATGCCAAAATATTTCCCTTGAAGTGAATTTCGCATAATATAATCAATAACAAAGCTAAAGAGAAAAGGAGACAAATTGCACCCTTGTCGAACACCAGAAGTAATGCTACTCCATTTATTACAAGCCTTACCAACTCGCACACACGACTCAGTGTTATTAGAGAGAGCTTTCATTATGTTAACACCAGGACCCTGTGTGGTTGACCACTCCTCAGCAGGGTAGAAAAGCAAATAGCCACATAACGGTCTAAATAGCAGGGTATAATGGCAGCCTTCTGATCAGAAATTGGAAATTATAACTCCAATCCGCAAGTCGATAACGCAATACATACAGAATGCATTCTGAATTTGATAGTACAGTCGCTCAAAAAAGTATCCGAACACTATGGTTGATTACAGAATTCAGAAAATATATCTGCCAACGATTTTTTTTTTTTATTTTTTAGAAATTAGTGATCTGGCAACCTTCGTGTACACAGTGGGTCAAAAAAAAAATATCCGAACACTATAGCTGATTACACAATTCAGAAAAAATATCTGGCAACGGTTCTTTTAGAAATTAGTGATCTGGCAACCTTCGTGTATACAGTCGCTCAAAAAATATCCGAACACCATGGTTGATTACAGAATTTAGAGAAAAATATGTGGCAACGATTTTTTTTAGAAATCAGTGATATGACAACTTTTGCGCATACAGTCGCTCAAGAAATATCCGAACACTATGGCTGATTACACAATTCAGAAAAAATATCTGGCAACCTTCGTGTCACGTGACACGAAGGTTGCCATATCAGTAATTTCAAAAAAAATCGTTGCCAGATATTTTTTCTGAATTCTGTAATCAACTATAGCCTTCGGATACATTTTTGAGCGACTGTACCACTGGATGGGTCCCTGAACGCCAGGTGGTGATGGTGTCTACCAACAGGACAAGGCACCCTGCCATGTCGCTAAGGTGGTACGTGACTGGTTCCAGGAACATGACAGCGATGTCCCCATTCTCCCTTGGTCGGCGAAATTGCTCGACCTCAATCCCATAGAGCACTTGTGGGACCATTTGGATCGACAGGTTCGGCATGCGGACCCACAACCAGGTCATCTCCGAAACCTCCGTGCTCTGCTGGAGTCCGAATGGGCACGTGTGCCTCTGGCAACCTTCCAGGGACTCATTTCGTCCATGCCACGCCATCTCGCCGCTGTCATCAGGCCAAGGGCGGTTATTCCCATTATTAGGTAAGTGGTCATATTATTCTGATACGACTCTGTATATATATATATATATACACACACATTTATATTCAGTTTATAATACGAATCATTGAACCATTTGTGGGTTGGGTTGTTTTACCTCTGAGCGGCACTTTTTTGCACATCATGGGCTAAATGGCCAGGTCACATGGACCCCGAAGGCTCAGAGAAGGTTGGGGGAGGGGACCCACTGGAACAGCTGTTGGGAGACAGATGGTAGCCTCCGTCAAGGCAATCCAGCGTGTTCTTTAACGTGCACAGGGTATGGCTCTCCCGCTTACGGGGCCACGGCTTAACGTCCCATCCGACGAACGGCTGCCTTTCCAAGCCCATCGGTGCCCCCTACTGACCGTGGGCAGGGCGGGGAATTTTGCGGATATAAATCTCAACGCTGACCCAGCTGGGACTCGAACCTGGGAACTACAGATTACGAGCCTGGCGCGCTATCGACTGAGCCACCCCCGCCCCACCATTTCTGGCACAAGAGATATATATGATATCTTATAGACCAAATATTCAACTCAGAGTACGAATCGTTGATTGTTGGACTATTTGTGACACGATATAGTTATATATATATATAGCTCAGACACCTATATTCAGCAGAAAATACGAATCATTGATCGTTAGGCCATTTCTGGCAAAGTATTAAATGAAATCTTACCTTTGAGATGTACACATAATAATCCCTACATCGCTTCACCAGAAATCCATCTCGGAAAGGATTGATCAGAGCAAAGGATGAATGAATAGCGACCTGTACTGCTTCCGGACATCTACTGTAAAACATCTCCTCTTTTAAACCTTTCACATCCAAAATGATCACTGAAATATAGATTGCAATACGGTAAAATTGTAATCACTATAATCTCCATATTATATTATCATTTTTTTTTAAGACGGGGCGGGGGTGGCTCAGTCGGTAGCGCGCCAGGCTCGTAATCTGTAGTTCCCAGGTTCGAGTTCCAGCTGGGTCAGCGTTGAGATTTATCTCCGCAAAATTCCCCGCCCTGCCCACGGTCAGTAGCGGACACCGAAGGGCTTGAAAAGGCCGCCGTCCGTCGGATGGGACGTTAAGCCGTGGCCCCATGTGCGGGAGAGCCATACCTTGTGCACGTTAAAGAACACGCTGGATGGCTTTGACGGGAGGCTACCATCTCTCTCCCAACAACTGTTCCAGTGGGTCCCCTCCCCCAACCTTCTCTGAGCCTTCGGGGTCCATGTGACCTGGCCATTTAGCCCATGGTGTGCAAAAAAGTGCCGCTCAGAGGTAAAACAACCCAACCCAACTCATTTTTAAGATAACGTTTTCTCTACAAGAAAAATATTGAAAATAAAGATTTAAAAATAACTATTTTTTTTTTGCATCTGCGATTTAAAGTAGAAATAAGTCAAAGTTGCAGGCGATTATAATATTCTACATTAATATTAATTTCAGTATTGATTTTAAAGGAATATAGAGCGAGCAGATTTCATCTATTAGTAGTGGCATACCTAAAAGAGTACTTATAAAGCTGCAGAATTCCCCATCTACCTAGTCGAATGCAACTTTTTAAGCATAATGTGTGACTATAACAAACCTTACCATGGGGGGGGGGGGGGCTCAGTCGGTATCGCGCCAGGCTCGTAATCTGTAGTACCCAGGTTCGAGTCCCAGCTGGGTCAGCGTTGAGACTTATCACCACAAAACTCCCCGCCCTTCCCACAGTCAGTAGGGGGCACCGATGGGCTTGGAAAGGCCGCCGTCCTTCGGATGGGACGTTAAGCCGTGGTCCCGTATGCGGGAGAGCCATAACCTGTGCACATTAAAGAACACGCTGGATGGCCTTGACGGGAGGCTGCCACCTGTCTCCCAACAGCTGTTCCAGTGGGTCCCCTCCCCCAACCTTCTCTGAACCTTCGGGGTCCTTGTGACCTGGCCATTTAACCCATGGTGTGCAAAACAGTGCCGCTCAGAAGTAAAACAATCCAACACAACCTGATACGCGTCAAATGCGATATGTGTTCTAGATTGATGAAAATTTCAACCTTTTAATCAGTCTTTAATAGCTAGGCTCGTAATCTGGTCAGCGTTGAGATTTATCTCCGCAATTCTCCCCGCCCTGCCCACGGTCAGTAGGAGACACCGATGGGCTTGGAAAGGCCGCCGTCCGTCGGATGGGACGTTAAGCCGTGGCCCCGTGTGCGGGAGAGCCATACCCTGTGCACGTTAAAGAACACGCTGTATGGCCTTGACGGGAGGCTACCATCTGTCTCCCAACAGCTGTTCCAGTGGTCCCCTGCCCCAACCTTCTCTGAGCCTTCGGGGTCCATGTGACCTGGCCATTTAGCCCATGGTGTGCAGAAAAGTGCCACTCAGAGGTAAAACAACCCAACGTTAAAGAACAAGCTGCATGGCCTTGTCGGGAGGCTACCATTTGTCTTCCAACAGCTGTTCCAGTGGGTCCCCTCCCCCAACCTTCTCTGAGCCTTCGGGGTCCATGTGACCTGGCCATTTAGCCCATGGTGTGCAGAAAAGTGCCACTCAGAGGTAAAACAACCCAACGTTAAAGAACACGCTGCATGGCCTTGTCGGGAGGCTACCATTTGTCTTCCAACAGCTGTTCCAGTGGGTCCCCTCCCCAAACCTTCTCTGAGCCTTCGGGGTCCATGTGACCTGGCCATTTAGCCCAAGGTGTGCAAAAAAGTGCCGCTCAGAGGTAAAACAACCCAACGTTAAAGAACACGCTGGATGGCCTTGACGGGAGGCTACCATCAGTCTCCCAACAGCTGTTCCAGTGGGTCCCCTCCCCCAACCTTCTCTGAGCCTTCTGGGTGCATGTGACCTGGCCATTTAGCCCATGGTGTGCAAAAAAGTGCCGCTCAGAGGTAAAACAACCCAACGTTAAAGAACACGCTGGATGGCCTTGACGGGAGGCTACCATCTGTCTCCCAACAGCTGTTCCAGTGGGTCCCCTCCCCCAACCTTCTCTGAGCCTTCGGGGTCCATGTGACCTGGCCATTATAGCCCTTTGTGTGAAAAAGTGCCGCTCAGAGTAAAACAACCGAACGTTAAGAACACGCTGGATGGCCTTGACGGGAGGCTACCATCAGTCTCCCAACAGCTGTTCCAGTGGGTCCCCTCCCCCAACCTTCTCTGAGCCTTCTGGGTGCATGTGACCTGGCCATTTAGCCCATGGTGTGCAAAAAAGTGCCGCTCAGAGGTAAAACAACCCAACGTTAAAGAACACGCTGGATGGCCTTGACGGGAGGCTACCATCAGTCTCCCAACAGCTGTTCCAGTGGGTCCCCTCCCCCAACCTTCTCTGAGCCTTCTGGGTGCATGTGACCTGGCCATTTAGCCCATGGTGTGCAAAAAAGTGCCGCTCAGAGGTAAAACAACCCAACGTTAAAGAACACGCTGGATGGCCTTGACGGGAGGCTACCATCTGTCTCCCAACAGCTGTTCCAGTGGGTCCCCTCCCCCAACCTTCTCTGAGCCTTCTGGGTGCATGTGACCTGGCCATTTAGCCCATGGTGTGCAAAAAAGTGCCGCTCAGAGGTAAAACAAGCCAACTCAGTTATTGCTGTAGCCTGATAACAAACTGCGCTATTGTCAAAGAGTACGATTTAGGAAGGAAACAGAAATTTATTAAAAAAAATATCAGTAGATTTGCGGGATTACCGACAGTGCTAACCGTCCACACTTTATGCCTTCCGACTAATAAACACATTCTGTCATTATATGAAATATTCATTACTTACCAGTTTTTCTTCCAATTATATCTGGTCTTGCTGACACACTTCCCCAGCGTGAGTTCATCGAGTAGCAATTGGTAGGCAGTCCATTCACTCCGTATACAGGAACCCACGTGATCTTTTTTCTGGAAAAACAAAGCACAACAAATCACAATGCAGCTGATTTTCCTTTAGGTTGGGTTGTTTTACCTCTGAGCGGCACTTTTTTGCACCACCATGGGCTAAATGGCCAGGTCACATGGACCCCGAAGGCTCAGAGAAGGTTGGGGGAGGGGACCCACTGGAACAGCTGTTAGGAGACAGATGGTAGCTTCCCGTCAAGGCCATCCAGCGTGTTCTTTAACGTTGGATTGTTTTACCTCTGAGCGGCACTTTTTTTGCACACCATGGGCTAAATGGCCAGGTCACATGGATCCCGAAGGCTCAGAGAAGGTTGGGGGAGGGGACCCACTGGAACAGCTGTTGGGAAACAGATGGTAGCCAACCGTCAAGGCCATCCAGCGTGTTCTTTAACGTGCACAGGGTATGGCTCTCCCGCACACGGGGCCACGGCTTAACGTCCCATCCGACGGACTTTCCAAGCCCATCGGTGTCCCCTACTGACCGTGGGCAGGGCGGGAAATTTTTGCGGAGATAAATCTCAACGTTGACTCAGCTGGGACTCGAACCTAGGAACTACAGATTACGAGCCTGGCGCGCTACCGACTGAGCCACCCCCGCCCCTCACATTTGATCTGACATGAGCATTTCAAGATTGTTTCATCGACTGCCCAAAGCAAGACTTCTTCATTGCATATTTCATTTTTTATACTTTTATTTTCTTATTTTCAGAGAAATTGTTTAATTAGGGTAGAATATAATGGTATTTAAAATAACATACTAGAGTTACCGGATAGAAAAAACGTAAACAGTTCCATATTATCTCAATAGAAAATCAAGTGCCCAAATAGTACAGTCGCTCGAAAAAGTATCCGAACACTATGATTGATTACAGAATTCAGAAAAAATATCTGGCAACGATATTTTTAAAAATTAGTGATCTGGCAATCTTCGTGTCACGTGATTACAGAATTCAGGAAAAATATCTGGAGCGTGTACAGCAACTGTACACGCTCCAGTTTCCGTTCACAGCAAACTGGAGCGTGTGCAGTTACTGCACACGCTCAATATTTCCGTGAGTGAGCCCACACGATCCAGTATCAAAATAATATGACCACCTAGGTCATATTATTTTGATACTGGAATAATATGACCACCACAGTCGCTCAAAAAAGTATCCGAACACTATGGTTGATTACAGAATTCAGAAAAAATATCTGGCAACGATTTTTTTTAGAAATTAGTGATCTGGCAACCTTCGTGTCACGTGATTACAGAATTCAAATAACTAATTTCTAAAAAAAATCGTTGCCAGATTTTTTATTATTATTATTATTCTGTAATCAACCATAGTGTTCCGATACTTTTTTGAGCGATTGTACCATGATGTTTCTGCATTAGAAGATCAATCGCTCTTAAAATTTTAATGATGTTAATCAAGAACTTTCAGTTTATATTGAACTACCGCCTTCCTTCAGAAAACTCTGCAATGTTTATGGAATGTTTATTTGACCGCCAATTTAAGATTACTGGCAATTTTAGGGTTTTGGGGGCGGGGGGGTGGCTCAGTCGGTAGCGCGCCAGGCTCGTAATCTGCAGTTCCCAGGTTCGAGTCCCAGCTGGGTCAGCGTTGAGATTTATCTTCGCAAAATTTCCCCGCTCCTACCCACGGTCAGTAGGGGACACCGATGGGCTTGGAAAGGCCGCCGTCCGTCGGATGGGACGTTAAACCGTGGCCCCGTGTGCGGGAGAGCCATACCCTGTGCACGTTAAAGAACACGCTGGATGGCCTTGACGGGAGGCTACCATCTGTCTCCCAACAGTTGTTCCAGTGGGTCCCCTCCCCCAAACTTCTCTGAACCTTCGGGGTACTTGTGACCTGGCCATTTAGCCCATGGTATGCAAAAAAGTGCCGCTCAGAGGTAAAATAACCCAACCTGCAGGGATTAAAAAACAGTTTCATACTATTGATGTCCAACATTTTTTTTACATAGAACAACCAATGAATACTTACAAGCATGAACTACTCCTGTTGCCAATGATCACTTGGCAATCTTCAATGAGCTCATCTGCGCTCGTGCCCATTTCTTTATACACTGCACGAGGAACTTTTGGCAACCTATGGGGCAGAACAGCAGGCCTCTGAAACTAAATATACACCATCATTTTTTTCTCTTCTTTTCCTCCTTCGTGCTAACTAAATTTATCTTATATTAAGGAAAAGCAACGTAATAGAAATATGATATAGGTAAACCCCGTTTAACCAGGGGTGGCTCAGTCGATAGCGCGCTAGGCTCGTAATCTGTAGTTCCCAGGTTCGAGTCCCAGTTGGGTCAGCGTTGAGATTTATCTCCGCAAAAACTCACCGCCCTGCCCACGGTCAGTAGGGGACACCGATTGGCTTGGAAATGCCGCCGTCCATCGGATGGGACGTTAAGCCGTGGCCCCGTGTGCGGGTTGGGTTGTTTTACCTCTGAGCGGCACTTTTTGGCACACCATGGGCTAAATGGCCAGGTCACAAGGACCCCGAAGGCTCAGAGAAGGTTGGGGGAGGGGACCCACTGGAACAGCTGTTGGGAGACAGATGGTAGCCTCCCGTCAAGGCTATCCAACGTGTTCTTTAACGTTGGGTTGTTTTACCTCTGAGCGGCACTTTTTTGCACACCATGGGCTAAATGGCCAGGTCACATGGACCCCGAAGGCTCCGAGAAGGTTGTGACTTGGCCATTTAGCCCATGGTGTGCAAAAGAGTGCCGCTCAGAGGTTAAACAACCCAAACTCAGAGAAGGTTAGGGGAGGGGACCCACTGGAACAGCTGTTGGGAGACAGATGGTAGCCTCCCGTCAAAGCCATCCAGCGTGTTCTTTAACGTGCACAGGGTATGGCTCTCCCACACACGGAGCCACGTCTTAACGTCCCATCCGACGAACGGCGGCTTTCCAAGCCCTTCGGTGTCCCCTACTGACCGTGGGTAGGGCGGGGAATTTTTGCGGAGATAAATCTCAACGCTGACCCAGCTGGGACTCGAACCTGAGAACTGCAGATTACAAGCCTGGCGTGCTACCGACTGAGCCACCCCCGCCCCCAAGCAGATGGATTACGCGCTTTAATTTGCTTATGGCTAAATGACATCAATGATATCAACTTACTGTGCTTATTAACTTACCTGGATTCCAGACATATCCACGAATTCATTGCAGTATTCATTGTATAAAGAGCAAAATTCCGTAATATTACGAATAGGACTGCAGTAATCAGGAAAACGTTCACAAAACTGGGTGCTGTTGATTCTGAAAAGTCACAATCTCATCTCAGTGTCTTTCGAATTATGAAATTAACAACACAAGTTTGCAAAACTTTATACATCCAGTCTCCTGCAAATGCAATAGATGTGTTCTTCAAAATGTTCGCGTCAGATGAAATCACGTTAGTGAAACACGAATTTCTATAAAAAAAAAGAATGTAAATAGCAAGGTGATGCGTTACGAAATCTTAACCTAATTGGCATATTTTTAACTTTATTTCTTTATTATGTCAATATTTTGGTTATTTCATTATGTTTTTTATTTCTTTATGCATATTTCACACAGGTAACTAATTTCTACGAAAAACTAACAATGATAAAGGTACAAACAAAAAGTCGACTTCTGAAAATTTTTTGGAGGTTTTTTTTTTTCATAAAATGGTCTAAATGGCCAATTCACAAAGTGTCAGAGAAGGTTGAGAAAGGTTGTTGGGTTGTTTTACCTCTGAGCGGCACATTTTTGCAGACCATGGGCTAAATGGCCAGGTCACATGGATCCCGAAGGCTCAGAGAATATTGCGGGAGGGGACCCATTGGAACAGCTGTTGGGAGACAGATGGTAGCCTCCTGTCAAGGCCATCCAGTGTGTTCCTTAACGTTGGATTGTTTTACCTCTGAGCCGCACTTTTTGGCACACCATGGGCTAAATGGCCAGGTCACATAGACCCCGAAGGCTCAGAGAAGGTTGGGAGAGGGGACCTACTGGAACAGCTGTTGGGAGACAGATGGTAGCCTCCCTTCAAGGCCATCCAGTGTGTTCCTTAACGTTGGATTGTTTTACCTCTAAGCCGCACTTTTGGCACACCATGGGCTAAATGGCCAGGTCACGTAAACCCCGAAGGCTCAGAGAAGGTTGGGAGAGGGGACCTACTAGAACAACTGTTGGGAGACAGATGATAGCCTCCTGTCAAGGCCATCCAGTGTGTTCCTTAACGTTGGATTGTTTTACCTCTGAGCCGCACTTTTTTTGCACACCATGGGCTAAATGGCCAGGTCACATGGACTACGAAGACTCAGATGAAGGTTGGGGGAGGGGACCCACTGGAACAGCTGTTGGGAGACAGATGGTAGCTTCCCGTCAAGTCCATCCAGCGTGTTCTTTAACGTGCACAGGGTATGGCTCTCCTGCTCACGGGGCCACGGCTTAACGTCCCATCCGACGAACGGCGGCCTTTTCAAGCCCATCGGGGTCCCTTACTGACCATGAGCAGGGCGGGGAGTTTTGCGGAGATAAATCTCTTCTGGGAACTATGGAAACTCGAACCTGGGAATTACAGATTACGAGCCTGGCGCGCTATCGACTGAGCCACCCCCGTCCCTCTGTCAAGATCATCTAGCGTGTTCTTCAACCTGCAGAGTGTATGGCTCTCCTACACAAGAATAACGGTTTAACGTCACACCTGAAGGACGGCGGCTTTTCCAAGACCATCGATGACGGAGGGCAGGCTGGGAGTTTAGCAGAAATAAAACTCAACCCTGGCCCAGGTGGAACTCGAACCTGGGAGCTGTAGAATAAAATCCTGGCGTGTTACGACCTAGTCAACGTCTGAGCCAATGTCCAGTCTCTCAAAAAAATATCCGAACACTTATGGTTGATTACAGAATTCAGAAAAAATATCTGGCAATGATTTTTTTTATAAATTAGTGATCTGGTAACCTTCGTGTATGCAGTCGCTCAAAAATATATACGAACACTATGGATGATTACAGAATTCAGAAAAAATATCTGGCAACGATATTTTTTTCTTTAGGTTGGGTTGTTTTACCTCTGAGCGGCACTTTTTTGCACACCATGGGCTAAATGGCCAGGTCACATGGACCCCGAAGGCTCAGAGAAGGTTGGGGGAGGGGACCCACTGGAACAGCTGTTGGGAGACAGATGGTAGATCTGGCAACCTTCGTGTCACGTGACACGAAGGTTGCCAGATCGCTGATTTCTAAAAAGAAATCTTTGCCAGATATTTTTTCTGAATTCTGTAATCAACCATAGTGTTCGGATATTTTTTTTGAGCGACTGTCCAAGGTGCTTTCTAATATGGCAAATACAATAATATAAATAATCTTAGAGAGGTAGTAGAGAAATCGTGTTGAATGCAAAGACCATTCATGCTGGCAGAAAACAGCAGCGGGGGGAAAAGGGGCCATACCCCCCCACCCACCCACCCACCCACCACCACCACCACCTTTCAGAATGCAGGTAATGGTAAAGAAAAGCAAAAAATATTTTATATTTTATGCATTTTTCAAGGAATTTTTTAAAAACCGCAAATCGGAGAGGGAAATGATAGTGCTATAAAAACCAAGTTTCTTGCCCCCCCCCCCCTCTTTACATTTTTTTTTCTCGATTGTATTTCTTGCCCTTCCCTCGATTTTTTTCTAGATCCGTGGCCAAACGGATACCAGCCCTACTTCAAAAATCCTGTTTGTCTGAGACTGGATGTATGTCATACTTTATAATATCACACAGAACATAAAACATCTTTAAGATGAAAGCAAACATTCAGAGTAGAAGGACACATATCGCCTCTGGCGCCTATGTCAATCTCATTTTCAAAGAGAAAGAAGTTTTTCCTTCCTTAAAAGTTGATGAGAAAAATGCAAATTAAAATATTTCATTACCAATTATACAACATTAAAGTATTCATATTCTTAAATCTAAAAAGTTGCATTTACCACATCTCTCTCAAAAAAGTGGGTAGATTATTGCTGTTAGTAGTGGTTTTTAAGAGATATTACACTAATTTTTCAAATTTATAAAAAAAATGAATAAAAAAAACCTCAAGCAGCTGCTTGCCACAGAGGTCTGACAGGAGCCTGTCAGTTTATATGCCATAGTAGAAGGTCTGATAGGATGGCAGAACCTCAGCAGAAAAACAACACAACGTCCATGCCTTACCAAGGGCTCGAACCCAGGTCCTTTAGATCAGTAGCAAGCGCGCTAACCACCAATAAAAATAAATAATAAATACTCTCAAGCTGCTGCTTGCCACAGAGGTCTTACAGGAATCTGTCAGTTTATATGCCATAGTAGAAGGTCTGAGAGGATGGCAGGATCTCAACAGAAAAACAACACACACGTCCATGCCTTACCCGGGGCTCGAACACAGGTCCCTTAGATCAGTAACAAAGCGCGTTAACCACCAATAATAATAAATAATAAATACCTCCTCAAGCAGCTGCTTACCACAGAGGTCTGACAGGAGCATGTCAGTTTATATGCCATAGTAGAAGGTCTGAGAGGATGGCAGGACCTCAGCAGAAAAACAACACGAACGTCCATGCCTTATCTGAGGCTCGAACCCAGGTCCCTTAGATCAATAGTCAAGCGCTTTATTCTATACGAATTGTTTGATAAAACTCGATAACAGCCTGCCGTTTCATCACTTCAGTGATCTGTAAAGATATATATATTAAAACTACTAAGTATTTGAACAAGAACAATGCAAATTATAATATTTCATTAGTGCAAATCAAATTAAAAAAGAGTTTTCTGATTATCATTTTCATTGTTCCCAATGGAAACTTCATGAGTTCACATTCCACCACCAAAATTTTATATTTCTATCATTAATATATCGTTGCAATATTCGTTTAAAATTTTTAAATTTTGAAACCTTTTCACCGTTAGAGGGCGCATTCATAGTGTTCGAAAGATTCCGAAAGTGCGAATCATAATATTTTATCAATTCCTATCTAACCCTTAAAAAGAATTTCTTTCATTTATCTCTAAATACAAACAATTAACTGCTAAAATAAAAACGTTGCATACGTCTGGCTTTGGGTTGTTTTGGGCTGTTTTACCTCTGAGCGGCACTTTTTTGCACACCAATGGGCTAAATGGCCAGGTCACAAGGACCCCGAATGCTCAGAGAAGGTTGGGGGAGGGGACCCACTGGAACAGCTGTTGCGAGACAGGTGGTAGCCTCCCGTCAAGGCCATCCAGCGTGTTCTTTAACGCTGGGTTGTTTTACCTCTGAGCGGCACTTTTTTGCACACCATGGGCTAAATGGCCAGGTCACATGGACCCCGAAGGCTCAGAGAAGGTTGGGGAGGGGACCCACTGAAACAGCTGTTGGGAGACAAATGGTAGCCTCCTGTCAAGGCCATCCAGTATGTTCCTTAACGTTGGATTTTTTACCTCTGAGCCGCACTTTTTGGCACACCATGGGCTAAATGGCCAGGTCACATAGACCCCGATGGCTCAGAGAAGCTTGGGAGAGGGGACCCACTGGAACAGCTGTTGGGAGACAGATGGTAGCCTCCTGTCAAGGTCATCCAGTGTGTTCTTTAACGTGCACAGGGTATGGCTCTCCTGCTCACGGGGCCACGGCTTAACGTCCCATCCGACGAACGGCGGCATTTCCAAGCCCATCGGTGTCCCCTACTGACCATGAGCAGGGCGGGGAGTTTTGCGGAAATAAATCTCGCCTGGGAACTATGGAAACTCGAACCTGGGAACTACAGATTACGAGCCTGGCGCGCTACCGACTGAGCCACCCCCGCCCCTGTATACGTCTGGCAATCTCGCCGCTCGACCACAAGACAGCTAACAAATATTCTAATTGCTAATGTCCACTAAAATCCTATTTACATCAATAAACTCACCCATTATAACTGCATATACTTATTGCAGGTAGGTAGATAATTTCAGGAAAGCTTGTCATAACATATACAACAGTAGGATATGTCCAATATACCTTGAGAAAAGTAGTTGTCTGATAGAGAAATCCTGACACACATAGAAGAAACACTATAGTTTTCACTATTTTCCTGGCATATCCTTTAGTCTGGATTATTTGCGATATTCCCGTAATTAATGATTTTCTGAATAATATTCTGCAATACTTCACTAATGAGGATTTGACAGAAACCATATTTTCCAACAATGTTTGAACTGTGTATTGAAGAAAGATACTCCTTTGGTACCCCAAACAAAATCTCTATTTCACATATTACTTTGATAATATTTTGAGCACCCGAGCACCCGATTTATATCATGGGCTGTGCATTGAAGATATCACGCAAAATGCAGTTCTCTTTATATATCAAAGACGGGTTATTAACAAAGTTACTCTTTTGGAAATTTTCGAAAATTTCAGTTATTATCGGTGAGTTAGAGGAGAGTGCAACCAGATATTTTCTAACTCTCCCCCTTTTTAAGCATGATCTCAAAATAATCATAGGACAAAGCTTTCAATAGCTGAATCATTATTTCACATTTAAACGTATCATGGATTTAATATGCATTACCTTGGTTTCTTTAATATTTATGCTCAATGTTTTAATGACTTATCAAACAAAACTAAATGGAAACTTCGTGTATTCAAACATTTGCTCTGATTTTCGTGCCCTGGATGTTCGTGTTGTTTTCTGCTGAGGTCCTGCCATCCTCTCAGATCTCCTATTGTGGCATATAAACTGACAGGCTCCTGTCAGACCTCTGTGGCAAGCAGCTGCTTGAGGGGGTATTTATTTATTTATTTATTTATCTACCATCCATCACCTGTTTTCTTCGTTGTGGATGCACACTGATAGTGTTTGAACTCCAAAGATATCCGTTTCCAATATTCCTTGACTAAATATCTCAGATATATGGATTAAAATATAGCTTGGCTATCGTGATCGAAATTTTTATTCACTGTTTCGTAGAGTACAGATTACATTCAGTTACCTAATTTACTCGTTCTAAACATGGGATTTTTTTTTTCTTTCTTTTATTTGATCAGAATTTTAAGTGCTTTAGCAAAGTTTGAAGGTTGTACGTTGCAGAGTATGTACGGTTGAAACTTTAGATGAATTCGTGCGCTTCTCCTTAAAACTTAATGATACAGAACGAAAAGACAAACAGTAACAATTCTAAGAGTTTGTTAAATGGCCCATGTCACGTCTAATCGTGATGACTTTTTTTTTTGGTGGGGGGGTACAAAAAACATGTTTCATTTCAAAATAATGATATCATATGCGGCGGTTTACTGCATTTTTCAAAATACGTAACCGTAAAATCGACCCTAACTGGCCAAGTGGTTCAGGAGCTTTCGACTATTCCAGCAAACATATTTTGTGTGTTAACTATCATTAACGCAGTCAGTTTAAATAGATTTGGTCTTAATAGGACATGTCCTTGCATCAGAGAGAAGTACAAAAGCTAGGAATAACTTCAAGGATTCTTCTCTGTCCGGGGGCGGGGGTGGCTCAGTCGGTAGCGCGCCAGGCTCGTAATCTGTAGTTCCCAGGTTCGAGTCCCAGCTGGGTCAGCGTTGAGATTTATCTCCGCAAAAATTCTCCGCCCTGCCCATGGTCAGTAGGGGACACCGATAGGCTTGGAAAGGCCGCCGTCCGTCGGATGGGACGTTAAGCCGTGGCCCCGTGTGCGGGAGAGACATACTCTGTGCACGTTAAAGAACACACTGGATGGCCTTGACGGGAGGCTACCATCTGTCTCCCAACAGCTGTTCCAGTGGGTCCCCTCCCCCAGAAGCAAAATTTGGGGCGGGGGTGGCTCAGTCGGTAGCGCGCCAGGCTCGTAATCTGTAGTTCCCAGGTTCGAGTCCCAGCTGGGTCAGCGTTAAGATTTATCTCCGCAAAATTCCCCGCCCTGCCCACGGTCAATAGGGGACACCGATGGGCTTGGAAAGGCCGCCGTCCGTCGGATGGGACGTTAAGCCGTGGCCCCGTGTGCGGGAGAGCCATACCCTGTGCACGTTAAAGAACACGCTGGATGGCCTTGACGGGAGGCTACCATCTGTCTCCCAACAGCTGTTCCAGTGGGTCCCCTCCCCCAACCTTCTCTGAGCCTTCGGGGTCCATGTGACCTGGCCATTTAGCCCATTGTGTGCAAAAAAGTGCCGCTCAGAGGTAAAACAACCCAATACCCAACCCCTCCCCCAACCTTCTCTGAGCCTTCGGGGTCCATGTGACCTGGCCATTTAGCCCATGGTGTGCAAAAACGTGCCGCTCAGAGGTAAAACAACCCAACCCTAATTACAAAATTATAAATTTACCCCTGAACATGATTCCAGTTACTCCCTCTTTAAATGTTTCCCTGCATCTTTTGTCTGTTTAGCATTGGAATCACGGCCTAACACACTATCTACAAGGTAGCGATCTTTAGAAGTTCATCTGATCAATATCTTACTAATATTGTGGCAAAAATAAGTTTAGAAACATGAAAGAGAATTAAAAAATACCTGATTTGATATTTAAGCCTTATTGTATCAATAATTAATGCGAAATGTTTTCATCGTACCTATGTAATTGGGTTTATTCTGACATACACTACAGTTTCAAAAATATTCGAATATTCCATGTTTTGTCAGTAAAAAAGGAGTATAAATGATATAAAATAGTGCATGAATGTTATATAAAAATCTTAAGATTCATATAACTTTCTTTCGATATTATTTTGTACTATTTATTACATATATAGTAGAAAATAGTTCATAAGAATGTTATATATAAATCATAAGAATCTAATATAAAATAGTTCATAAGAATGTTATATAAAAATCATAAGAATCTAATATTAAATAGTTCATAAGAATTTAGACAACATGCTGGTCAAAATTGTTGAAGTTATCGTATTTAGCATTAACTGTTGCTCGTTAAAAGAATTTTAGTACAAACACTTTCAGGATTACGTAAGACTCGACTTGCAAAAATTCGACTTCTCATTAAAACCTCAGAAAATAAATTTTAAAAGTATGAAAATTCCGAGTTTCGAAAATTTATTCTAACAGGTAAGCGGACTAATTAAAAATGATGTACTTACTATTTACCAATTTACTAACCGAAGTTGAACCGCCAAAAGAGTTTACTATACAAAAGCATCGGCAGAGATATTTAAATTATTCGATCAAGGACTGGGACGTCTTGAGAAGATGGACCACAATGCCTCCAGGTTCGCAAAGTTCAACAAGCAACACCAAAAGGCCATCTATCATGAAAAAAGAAGCCGCTCCTATTCAGACATCACTTAACAAGTTCATTAGGAAAGTTGAGTAAACATCATAACCTCCAATGATGGAGGTTGTAGCCTCTCTCCAAGCCCTGTCTTCGTCGTCACCTACTAATAAGTCAGCATCTTACTACCACTTCCGCCTCTTCACACTGTCAACGCGTGGAATTAAGGTATGTGAAGTCGATTTGTTGTATTTTTAAAATTATTTATTTCATTCTTTAATAAAGATATTTTTTGTATGCCTCGTTATTTTTTTTGGAGCAGGCTACCCCTACAAATTACAAATTAAGGGTTAGATATCGATATTAAAATATGTTTTTCTACCTGTACATAGTGCGTGTGCAGTATCGTCAAATTATATGATAAACGTACATACTTATGATAATATCCGACATACCTAAAATTCGACTTCCGTAAGAATTAGGGAATAAGGAACCCTTTTAAGTCTATAACAGTCTGTAATTGAAACATATATATATATAATGCAGGTATATCAAACAGTTTGCTATTTTAAAATGTTTCTGCCATAATATTTTGAGTTCGTAAAGTTTGAAGAAAAATATTTTAGTACGAGCACTTTTGTTGTCAGATGTTCATAGTTTCCATAACTCTTTTTATACGGAAAGGATTTGTTGAAAATCAAGATTTCGAGAGATTTTATTTCAGTTTATTAAATTTTCGGTCTCATTTTTTACATAACTTATTCATAAGTTACTTGGAGCTGTTCAAACACTTTCGGGAATGAAATGCACATATAAATTCCAAAACAAAGGAAAACATTTAGATAAGTTTCATGGGTGTGCAATCTTCGTTTTGTGTGCGTTTTCTGTTTTTCCACATTTCTACATGTGATTGCAAATGAGGCTTACGGTAAAGAAAAACGCCCTGCAGAAGTATTAAGTCTGACATGGTGCACACGCCCAAGGGTTGGCTTTGGAAACGACCTTGTGGGGAAAGTGCATTCATTGCTTCACGACATGTTCTCGTATTCACCTCATTCAAAAATGCTTTACGTGCATATCGCGTATAACAGGATTAGGCGTCTCAGTGGTGGAATTTTAATTAGTATCAGTGCTTTTCAACAAAAATCTCTCGGAATGTCTCTGTGAAGCGATGGGCAAATTTTGGATTTAGGTCACCGAAGTCTTTGCTTACATTTTTACAATTCTTTTTTAACGATTAAATTGAAACCGTCCAGCTATCTATCCTGTGCCAAGCTGTGGGTCGGAAGAGACGCCACCAAAAATAGTTTTGAATAAAATTGTGACAGTCATGTTTTCAATAAATCCAAGAAAGTTGTAATTTCTCGATTTCGTATAAAATGTTTTTTATGTAACTGAACATTTTCTTCTACTGGCGGAAGACCAACCTATGTTAAATGTTGTATCTATTTTACATTAGCTTTCCATCATCCCCTTGGGGCGGGGGTGGCTCAGTCGGTAGCGCGCCAGGCTCATAATCTGTAGTTCCCAGGTTCGAGTCCCAGCTGGGTCAGCGTTGAGATTTATCTCCGCAACATTCGCCGCCCTGCCCACGGTCAGTAGGGGACACCGACGGGCGTGGAAAGGCCGCCGTCCGTCGGATGGGACGTTAAGCCGTGGCCCCGTGTACGGGAAAGCCATACCCTGTGCACGTTAAAAAACACGCTGGATGGCCTTGACGGGAGGCTACCATCTGTCTCCCAACAGCTGTTCCAGTGGGTCCCCTCCCCCAACCTTCTCTGAGCCTTCGGGGTCCATGTGACCTGGCCATTTATCCCATGGTGTGCTAAAAAGTGCCGCTCAGAGGTAAAACAACCCAACCCATCATCCCCTTGCAACGTCTATTCCTTTGCAGTCGGATATCTTTAGTCCAATCACTCTTCCAATCCACTGTCTTTATACTTTTTTTCAGTTTACTGGTTATTTTAAAAATATTTTATTTATTGCCCTAGCGATTTTTGTTTTTACCTACATCCTTTGCGCCTTTGGTGTTTATATCGGCGTTTGGCAGTCAGAGGGGCGGGGGTGGCTCAGTCGGTAGCGCGCTAGGCTCGTAATCTGTAGTTCCCAGGTTCGACTCCCAGCTGGGTCAGCGTTGAGATTTATCTCCGCAAAATTCCCCGCCCTGCCCACGGTCAGTAGGGGACACCGATGGGCTTGGAAAGGCCGCCGTCCGTCGGATGGGACGTTAAGCCGTGGCCCGTGTGCGGGAGAGCCATACCCTGTGCACGTTAAAGAACACGCTGGATGGCCTTGACGGGAGGCTACCATCTATCTCCCAACAGCTATTCCAGTGGGTCCCCTCCCCCAACCTTCTCTGAGCCTTCGGGGTCCATGTGACCTGGCCATTTAGCCCATGGTGTTCAAAAAAGTGCCGCTCAGAGGTAAAACAACCCAAATTGGCAGTCAGTAGCGCATTAGGCTTGTAACTTATGTTCGGAAGTTCGAATGCCCACTTTTTGAAGGTTTTGAGGTTGTCTCAATCCCACCTCTTTCCTCGGGAGGAATTAACCAAGCGATAGAGGAGAGGACCCTAACGATGTTCATTACCTGTATATGCATATGGACTTGAGATGGCGAATGGGTAATAAAAAGGATTGGAGAATCGTAGCCCCATATTCCAGAAATTCGTATTCTGTTCACATTAAAGAGACGCAGGGTGGTCTCGAAACGAGGCTTCCCATCTCAATTTCTTTACAGCTCTCTAGTTGGTTCCTTTTCTCTAAAGTGTCGCTCAATGGTAAAACAACCAAATCTTCGATGATTTCATTGCTATATTAAAAAACCCGTTGACTTTCTTGTGTTGTCGTCGTCCTGATTAGGATTCGCTGTCTTCGCACGATATCTCTATGGCATATTATACTGACACGCTCCTGTCAGACCTACGGGGAAAACAGCTGCTTAAGCTGTAAATTATTTGTTATATTTATTGTTTTATGCGCATTTCTTTGCATTTGTGCAATCGAATTTTTGTTTCATTACTTGTGCACCATAAAATCCCAAACTAAACCTGTGGGTAAAAAATAATAAATACCCCTCAAGCAGCTGCTTGCCACAGAGGTCTGATAGGGGCCTGTCAGTTTATATGCCATAGTAGAAGATCTGAGAGAATGGCAGGACCTCAGCAGAAAAACAACACACACATCCATGCCTTACCCGGGGCTCGAACCCAGGTCCCTTAGATCAGTAGCCAAGCGTGCTAACCACTCGGCCATGGGACGGCTAAACTTGTGGGTAGGGACTTGAAAAAAATTTCTTTAATCTACTCTTGCATTACAAATCACACTATCAGACTGACGAGTGGGGAGAATCTGCTGTTTTGTACAAGCGTTGAAATACATTTAAAAGAGTTGGACGAGGTTTCTGCTGAGGTCCTGCCATCCTCACAGACCTTCTACTTTGGCATATAAACTGACAGGCTCCCGTCAGACCTCTGTGGCAAGCAGCTGCTTGAGGGGGTATATATATTTTCAATCTCTTTATGGATGTTTGTGTTGTCTTTCTGCTGAAGTCTTGCTTACCTCACAGACCTTCTACTATGGCGCATAAACTGGCAGATTCCTGTCAGAACTTGTGGTTTTGGGTTGGGTTGTTTTACTTCTGAGCGGCACTCATGGGTTTTTTGCACACAATGGGCTAAATGGTCAGATCACAAGGACCCGAAGGCTCAAAGAAGGTTGGAGGAGTGGACCCACTGGAACAGCTGTTGAGAGACAGATGGTAGCCTCCTGTCAAGGCCATCCAGCGTGTTCTTTAACGTTAGGTTGGTTTACCCCAGAGAGGCAATTTTAGTCACACCATGGGCTAAATGGCCAGGTCACAAGAACCCCGAAGGTTCAGAGAAGGTTGGGGAAGTGGACCCACAGGAACAGCTGTTGGGAGACAGATGGCAGCCTCCTGTCAAGGCCATCCAGCGTATTCTTTAAAGTGCACAGAATATGGCTCTCCCGCACACGGGACCACTGCTTAACGTCCCATCCCACAGACGGCGACCTTTCCAACCCCATAGGTGTCCCCTACTGACCGTGGGCAAAGCAGGGAATTTTGCGGAGGTAAATCTCAACGCTTACCCAGCTGGGACTCCAAGCCCATCGGTGTTCCCTACTGACCGTGGGCAGGGCGGGGAATGTTGCGGAGATAAATCTCAACGCTGACTCAGCTGGACTTACTGAAGGTGATTATAGCCGTCCCGTGGCCGAGTGGTTAGCGCACTTGGCTACTGATCTACGGGACCTGGGTTCGAGCCCCGGGTAAGGCATGGATGTATGTGTCGTTTTTCTGCTGAGGTCCTGCCATCCTCTCAGACCTTCTACTAAGACATATAAACTGGCAGGCTCCTGTCAGACCTCTGTGGCAAGCAGCTGCTTGAGGGGGTATTTATTTATTTTTTTTTATAGTTGATTACAGAATTCAGAAAAAGTATCTGGCAACGATTTTTTTTTAGAAATTAGTGATCTGGCAACCTTCGTGTCACGTAACGTAATTTCTAAAAAAATCGTTGCCAGATATTTTTTCTGATTTCTGTAATCAATTATAGTGTTCGGAGATTTTTTTGAGCGACTACATTTGGGAAAATGACGAGAATGGAAATTAAACGGCAAAGCCGTGGCAGAGACTGCCATTGACTCGACTGAGTTATGGACCAGGGATAGAACCACAGGTGAGAAACGCCAGATGAAATCGAGAGGGAATTGGGGGGGAGGGGTAGAAATGTGGCCAAAGAAGGCGATGGGAGGTTCGGTTGGGTTGTTGGGTTGTTTTACCTCTGAGCGGCACCTTTTTGCACACCACGGGCTAAATGGCCAGGTCACATGGACCCCGAAGGCTCAGAGAAGGTTGGGGGAGGGGACCCACTGGAACAGCTGTTGGGAGACAGATGGTAGCCTCCCGTCAAGGCCATCCAGCGTGTTCTTTAATGTGCACAGGGTATGGCTCTCCCGCACACGGGGCCATGGCTTAACGTCCCATCCGACGGACGGCGACCTTTCCAAGCCCATCGGTGTCCCCTACTGACCGTGGGCAGGGCGGGGAATTTTGCAACGCTGACCCAGCTGGGACTCGAACCTGGGAACTACAGATTACGAGCCTGGCGCGCTACCGACTGAGCCACCCCCGCCCCACCCGCGATGGAAGGTAAGAGGGCATCAGGAGAGAGAAGCGAAAGTACGGGAAAGATGAAAAGTGAAGGATGCCCAATTATTCCTTGTGGGGGGTGCAGGCGGGACAATAAGTTATGGGGGTAGTGGAAAGAAGAACGAAAGTTGCCTACAGTGTAACACGGAGAAATTTCAATGGAGAAGGATGCCCAAGAAATTAGGGGAAACGGACCCATTGCTTAGATAGAAGAAAGCTGGATCCTATAGGACATTAAACAACAAAAAGCTTGGAATAGATGTGAATCCAAGATATTTGCGACCAGAGGGTCCAAAGATCTCCCCCCCCCCCCCACACACACACAAAAAAAAAACGGTCGTCTTATACGAAACCTCAAACTTCTCTAATTGTTTGAAATTTAAAACAGTTGTCTTTCTATAATTTTATTTTTGCCGCATATTTATGTCTGACAAAAAGAATGCATTAAAATAAAAACAAATCGTTTTCCGTATAGAATATCATTTTAACTTTTCCCGTTCGATGGAATATTTTAGCAATTAGGGAACCCTATTCAAGTATTATTCGCAAACCTCGCCCCCCCCCCCTCCCGACCTAAATCCTGGGTACACCCCTGATGCAGGCAAAAAAATTCTAAAACATGTGTATATTTCACACATTCTTGAAAAAAAATTAAAGACTTCCAAAACGGAGGAAAAAATATTACACTGTAGGAGAGAGCTAATCCCTTGTCTGCACCTCCCACCCCTTTTTCTAATTTTCTTTAACTCGATTGCATCAATTGCTCTTCCCTCTTCCCTTTTTTTTTTCCCCAAGATCCAGTCGGGGCGGGGGTGGCTCAGTCGGTAGCGCCTCAGGCTCGTAATCTGTAGTTCCCAGGTTCGAGTCCCAGCTGGGTCAGCGTTGAGATTTATCTCCGCAAAATTCCCCGCCCTTCCCACGGTCAGTAGTGGACACCGACAGGCTTGGAAAGGCCGCCATCCGTCGGATGGAACGTAGAGTCATACTCTGTGCACTTTAAAGAACATGCTGGATGGCCTTGACGGGAGGCTACCATCTGTCTCTCAACAGCTGTTCCAGTGGGTCCACTCCTCCAACCTTCTCTGAGCCTTCAGGGTCCATGTGACCTGGCCATTTCGCCCATTGTGTGCAAAAAAGGGCCGCTCAGAGGTAAAACAACCCAACCCAAGATCCAGGCCTGCCTCACAGCATTGGTATGTGTGCAACAATAACGATTGCTGCAATTTAGTTACAATATTTCACATTAACATGAGGTGGTGACATCCCCAGATATTTGTTAGTGTGGCAGGGACCAGACTTTCTGACTTACCCTTAGATGTGTGAGTTTCTGCTATTTTACCTCTGAGGGGCACTTTTTTGCACATAATGAGCTAAATGGCAAGGTTACAAGGACCCCAAGTGCACAGAAAATTTGGGGGAAAAGTATACAGCTGTTAGGAGACAGATGGAAATCTCCATCAAAGCCATCCAGTGTGCTTTTGAACATTCACTGAGTCCACAGCTTCTCTCCTGCACGTGTGGCCACAGTTTTGCATCCGATCCGATGCATGGCACCTTTTCCAAACCCATCGGTGTCCTCCCTCTCTGACTGAGGGAAGGGTGGGGTTTAAGTGGTGATAAATATCAATGCTGGCAAAGGTGAAACTCCAACGTGGGAACTGCAGGTTGTGAGCCTTAAGACTACGTAAAATGCAGCAAAACTTCCAACCAGTGGAGGCGGGGGTGGCTCAGTCGGTAGCGCGCCAGGCTCGTAATCTGTAGTTCCCAGCTGGGTCAGCGTTGAGATTTATCTCCGCAAAATTCCCCGCCCTGCCCACGGTCAGTAGGGGACACCGACGGGCTTGGAAAGGCCGCCGTCCGTCGGATGGTACGTTAAGCCGTGGCCCCGTGTGCGGGAGAGAGCCATACCCTGTGCACGTTAAAGAACATGCTGGATGGCCTTGACGGGAGGCTACCATCTGTCTCCCAACAGCTGTTCCAGTAGGTCCCCTCCCTCAACCTTCTCTGAGCCTTCGGGGTCCATGTGACCTGGCCATTTAGCCCATGGTGTGCAAAAAAGTGCCGCTCAGAGGTAAAACAACCCAACCAGTGGAAGAAATGGAGACATAAACGTACAATTGACTCTCTAATTTTATTTAGATTTTCTAAAAAAAATCGTTGCCAGATATTTTTTCTGATTTCTGTAATCAACTATAATATTCGAATATTTTTTTGAGCGAATTACATTTGGGAAAATGCCGAGAATGGAAATTAAACGGCAAAGCCGTGGCAGATACTGCCACTGACTCGACTGAGTTATGACCAGGGATAGAACCACAGGTGAGAAACGCCAGATGAAATCGAGAGGGAATTGGGGGGGGGGGGGGTAGAAATGTGGCCAAAGAAGGCGATGGGAGGTTGGGTTGGGTTGTTGGGTTGTTTTACCTCTGAGCGGCACCTTTTTGCACACCATGGGCTAAATTGCCAGGTCACATGGACCCCGAAGGCTCAGAGAAGGTTGGGGGAGAGGACCCACTGGAACAGCTGTTGGGAGACAGATGGTAGCCTCCCGTCAAGGCCATCCAGCGTGTTCTTTAACGTGCACAGGGTATGGCTCTCCCGCACACGGGGCAACGGCTTAACGTCCCATCCGACGGACGGCGACCTTTTCAAGCCCATCGGTGTCCCCTACTGACCGTGGGCAGGGCGGGGAATTTTGCGGAGATAAATCTCAACGCTGACCCAGCTGGGACTCGAACCTGGGAACTACAGATTACGAGCCTGGCGCGCTACCGACTGAACCATCCCCGCCCCACCCGCGATGGGAGGTAAGAGGGCACCAGGAGAGACAAGCGAAAGTACGGGAACGATGAAAAGTGAAGGATGCCCAATTATTCCTTGTGGGGGGTGCAGGTGGGACAGTAAGTATGGGGGTAGTGAAATGGGAGGGCGAAAGCAACTTGGATTAGGCCCAAGAGCGAAAGTTATTTATTATAATATTATTGCAATATATGAAATAAATTATTTGTGTAGTAAAAAATGTTTTCGTCAGTTATTTGGGATTTTGTTTAATCCAGTAGGCTTAAATACTTGTTGAAAAGAAGGAATAAACGAGTTTTGAACCAGAACCACAGCTAGAACGAAAAGATTAAAAACCAGAAACTAATAAAATTTCAGAAAGAAATTAATTCCGATTCACTCTTTTATCCTCTGTATCTGTTCTGTTAGAACAAGCAACCCCCCCCAAAAAAACAGAAAATATTATCTTTCACCAGTGGTCTACCAGTGCCTATAATCAAAATCCACAGTTTAGCCAGTAGACAGTGTGGTCAGTTCTGAAAGTCAGTAGCCCGATGCTCTGAAGTTGACCATTCCGTAACGAAAGTGAATAAAAAGCAAAAGTGGCCATAGAATTCCAAATATGCACGCCAAACTGGTCTGGCCATCATCCCCTTAAGAGGGCGGGGGTGGCTCAGTCAGTAACGCGCCAGGCTCGTAATCTGTAGTTCCCAGGTTCGAGTCCCAGCTGGGTCAGCGTTGAGATTTATCTCCGCAAAATTCCCCACCCTGCCCACGGTCAGTAGGGGACACCGACGGGCTTGGAAAAACCGCCGTCCGTCGGATGGGACGTTAAGCCGTGGTCCCGTGTGCGGGAGAGCTATACCCTGTGCACGTTAAAAAACACGCTGGATAGCCTTGACGGGAGGTTACCATCTGTCTCCCAACAGCTGTTCCAGTGGGTCCCCTCCCCCAACCTTCTCTGAGCCTTTGGGGTCCATGTGACCTGGCCATGTAGCCCATGGTGTGCAAAAAAGTGCCGCTCAGAGGTAAAACAACCCAACCCAAATCCCCTTAACATCCCTTCCGGAAAGAGATGATGTGCATGAAAGTTACTAATGGCTTGCGCTATGGAAATGAGTCGAGATGAATCATTGAAGCGCTCTGCATGGTCGGTTCTGTTCACTGTCACAGGAGAATAATGTTACAGCTATCCTTTCGATAAAACCTAGCTATCATTTACCCCCAGATATATTGCTATATGTTATAATATACATAAACGGATTTAAAACGTTAACCACTACTAAGACTTTAATAAAAATTAACCTCAAACAGCTGCCTGCCACAGAGAGCTGCCAGGAACCTCTCAGTATAATATGCCACAGAGAGCTGCCAGGAATCTCTCAGTATAATATGCCACAGAGGTCTACGAGGAAAGTCAACACATAAAGAAACATTCCTGCCTTACCAGGTGGGTATTAACCCATGATCCTTTCTTTATTCCAAATACTTGGTTAACGAACCCCGTATATTCGTACTGTAAAAAGTATCTCCAGCCAGGTAATACAGTTTCACGTGATTATACACTACAGAAAATAAAAAAAATGTAACACTTGCAAGAAGTTATGCAAATGTGACGAAATTTAGGGAGGCGGTAGTATATGGAAATGCATGGAGATTATTAAGTTTGCAGGACGATGGAAGCGATTGGACAGGCGCGAGCTGACGTCACAGGTGTGGAGCAGTCAAACACAGATAAAGGCAACCAAAGCTCCCTGATTGACAAAACTTTGTGCAAATTGTTCTAAAACGCTAAAGATGCCCTTATGCAGATGTCGACAGCCATTTCCAACAGTTAACACACTTTGAGTGTGGAAGAATCATCGGCCTTAGAGAAGCTGGTTTGTCAAACAAAGATGTGGCCAATCTTCTTGGCTGCAATCCCAGTACCATCGTACACATATGGCACCAGTGGGTTCAAGAAGGATCCAGCACATGCTGACAAGGATCAGGAAGATGAAGTATGACCATGGAGCAACAGGACCGCCATTTGCGACGCATGGCATTGCGTGACAGATTCGCGATTACAACGCAAAGGGGACTGACAACAGGTAATGCATCGAATACCTACCAGGCGGATGGTAAACAAAAGCTTTTACAGTTTTCATTGCCAGCCTATCATCCGGCACTGTATTTGCCCATCACAAACACGTCTTCAGTGGTGTCACCTCAGACAGAACTGGAATGGACAAGAGTGAAGTACCGTGGTGTTCAGTGACAAATCTTGTTTTTGCCTTGCTCAGCATGATGGTAAACAACGTGTTCGCCGTCATCCAGGAGAAAGAAACTCCACCCAATGCCTGCGACATCGTCACACAGCTCCAGCACCTGGTGTCTTGATGTGGGGTGCCATTAGTCGGACATCTTTGTCAGAACTGATCCTCATAAAGGGATCTCTAAACGTCCAAAGATATGTTACCAAAATTTTGCAGCCAGTGGCTGTCCCATTTGTTCAACAGCACAGAACCTTTTACCCACAAGATAACGCCCATTCCCACACAGCTCTCATTAGTATGCAGTATCTGCACTAGTTAAACCTTCATCTATTAAATATGTCTGGGACATGATGGGCCAACAGCTCCAACCACACCCAAGAGGTGCGCCAACCACTGTCGCTGAAATGGAACAGCGGCTACGCGCTATTTGGCGTTCTCACAGGAAATTATCTCACACAACCACAATATCCAGAAAAGATCCAGAGGATATCTAAAATAAAAAATAGATATCCACTGCATATCTCAGATATTTTATGGATAGTTTCTGGAAATTATGGTTGTATTGGACATAATTGTACGATAGCCCTCCCTGCCATGTTCATGGAGGCAGGGGTGGCTCAGTCGGTAGCATGCCATGCTCATAATCTGCAGTTCCTGGCTGCTGATTATGATCTGCAGTCCCAGCTGGTTCAGCATTGAGACTTATCTCCGCAAAACTCTCTGCCCTGCCCATGGTCAGTAGGGGCCATTGATGGGCTTGGAAAGGCCGTCCGTGTTTTACATATGTAATTTTCATTGTGGTCGCAATGAAAATCAACATTCCATTGCATTGCAAATGGCGGTCCTGTTGCTCCATGGTCATACTTCATCTTCCTGATTCCGTCAGCATCCGTCCGTCCGTCTGATGGGACGTTAAGCTGTGGCCCCGTGTGCGGGAGAGCCATACCATGTGCACGTTAAAGAACACACTGGATGGTCTTGACAGGATGCTACCATCTCTCTCCTAACAGCTGTTCCAGTGGGTCCCCTCCCCCAGCCTTCTCTAAGCCTTCGGGGTCCTTGTGACCTGACCATTTAGCCCATGGTGTGCCAAAAAATGCCTCTCAGAGGTAAAACAACACAACCAAAGCCGTGTTCATGAATGCATTGCTGCATAGGTCGATTCAACATCATACTACCGTATATTTCCGCAGATAAGACGATAGTTGAATCATAAAAAAAGGCCCCCAAAATCCGGGTCGTCTTATAGGACAGATACAAAAGACATTAGATTGAAATTTATATAAATTGAAACCATTATTACTACAACTATTCGAAAATCTATCATATTATTTAAATACCCTATATGATAATACAGTACATTGTAATGGTAAATAATACATTACATTGTAATAGTAAAACAATAGTAAAACAAAATAAATATTAAAAGTTATGTTTATTGATCTACTGAGGAAAAAACGGACAAACCGTAATTATTTACAAGTACAGAGTAGAGTATGTCCACAAAATAGAATAGCCCTTACGACGCTTTTGTGAATAGTCAAGGTCATTACCCGAATGCCCGAATCAGTGCGAATGTTTGCGAATAGGACATAATTCCGTATACGCTATACAGTATTATTATCCAGATGATGATCGCCGATCTAAACTAAATTCATAGGCCATGGATAGTTTGGGGTCGTCTTATAGGTCAGATATATGCTAAAACTATAAAACTTTGACGAAAATTTATACCTCGTCTTATCTGCGGAAATATACCGTAATTATACCACTTTACCTACCCGGTAAAGTGGTATAATTCCATATTTTCTTTTTAATAATGTAATCAATCGCACATCTCAATATATGGTAACCACATGCTAACAGCTGCCTGCGTTTCAATAAAATGGCATTAATCCTTCTAAACGTTGGATTTTTTTTTCCCTCTAATGCATTTGAACCCCTGAACTTGCTCGTTATTGGCCCATTGTTCAGGCATTTGAGTTCGATATGTGATATAAAACTTTGTGCACTAATGATTCTCTTAAAAGCAAATAATGCCTGAACAAATTTCACAGTGACGACACAACCTATAGTTTCTCTGTAGAGAATAACGAGGTTATTCCTTACATCAAGTTTTACTATAGCTTTCAAAGAGTTTCATGAGCTTTCTGATGAATTCATGGAGCTAGAGAGACGAGATGAAATCAGTTCCTAGCTCTGTGGAATGCATCTATTTTCATTTGTCCTTTCTTTAAACAAAGAGTCATGGTGACATGGCCATCTTATACTGTTTGTCATGAAATTTAAAAGGATTATTGAATTATGACTCTTTAGATCAGACCCGTACATTCCGAGGTTCATTGGAAAAAACACTTGTGACTCATAAAGCAAATAAACAATATCTTGAATCTGACTCATTCTTTCACTTTGACAAATCATTTTTAGGTGCTTAAACAAACGATTTTGCCAATTCATAGTAAAATAAATAAATAAATACCCTCTCAAGCAACTGCTTTCACAGAGTCAGTTTATATGCAATAGTAGAAGGTCTGTGAGGATGGCAGGACCTCAGCAGAAAAACAACACACACATCCATGCCTTACTCGGGGTTCGAGTACCAGGTCCCTTAGATCAGCAGCCACCCGTGGTTCGATCCCAGGTCCCTTAGATCAGCAGCCACCCGTGGTTCGATCCCAGGTCCCTTAGATCAGCATCATCAATAATGATTTAGATCATTAGATCAGCATCAGCAGCCAAGTGTGTTAACCACTCGACCACGGGACTACACATTAAAAATGCATAGTTTTGTCTTTTAGTCAAGAGAGTTTCTTGCTTCTGTAAAACTATAGGTCTTTTTTTTTTGCCAATTCAGTAGTTATTAGAAATGTATGTTTTTACTTATAAGTGAATAAGTTTGTTTGTTTTTTTGCCTCTCTTTAACAATATATCGTTTTCCTACTAGCTCTTCCCTGAGTTTGAGTTGTACGGCCTGCCTTAATTTCATTCTATAAGAAATATTCCTGTTGTTGTTAAAACCGTAACTGTTAGTTGCTTAGACGTCGACATCTGTTTGCGTATGCGAAAACTGTAAACAAAATATAAATTAAGCCGCTAATTTTAAATATATTTTGGTTTGTGCACTGCAAGATAAGTTTTATATTATATTTTCATGTAAATTTGCATTACATAAATATTTTGTTTTTTACGTACTTCGCTAAATTTTGTTTGTTTTTAGATGTGTTCATAAAATTTCAATATCATTTTCCCTCATTGTGTAGTCCCACATTGTGTGCTATCTTCATGGGCATCAAAACATGTTTTCATTACCGGCTTTCTTGCCTACATAGGAAATGGCAGTGTGAAGGGAAGCTTACAAGTTTAACCATTGCTTACAAGACAATATCATGATCAAGATATTCATATTTCAAGAAAATTGAAAGCTTTTTCGTATATATTATAGTACTGTGGACAAAAGAAAGCTTTTCACAAGCAATTTTCTGTAATGTTTTTGTATGCGCAAACCGCAAAACAAATTCTTGATAGTTCTTTTTTAAAGTGTCACAAATTTAAACTCTTGATAAATACTTTGTGCAGAGTCTAATAAATTGATCCATTCAAATAGCACATCTAAATAATCATTATAACATTATTTATATATATTGTGGAATGTGTTGATTAAATAGTTTTCATAAATTTTGGTAATTATCAAATAAAAAGTTATCATATGTTTTCCATTGACCTAATAAAAAGTAATCATAAATGTAACAACCACTTTATTGAACATTCTTTTTTAAATGTCTTTCTCTTTTTACAAGATCTTGTTTGATAAGCAAAGATTCATTAAAAAATATCTTAATTAACATCTGATTAAAATGTTACATTTTTTTGATTATCCAACAATATGAACTAGGTGAATATGTCACTTTTTTATTCAAAAAATTAATTCTAATTTTCTAAAAGTTAAACTTGTATCAATTCTAATATATCAAATTCACAAAAGTCTGATGGATTAACACAATTTTTTTCCTGTTAATGTTATAATGTTAAATAATAATATTTTGTGTAATGCTATAAAAATTGACCCATCCACAGCAAGTTTGTGGAATTTAATATTTGTGTCAAATGTGTTGTAGAAAAATTATAGATAGCAGAATGACTATAATTTTTATCACTATGTTGGACTTTAATATTATTAATATGCAGTTCTAACAGTCAGACTGGGACAGGAAAGGTTTGGGCCCAGGAAATTTTAACATGGCCCTTGCAACATAAAGCAAATACATTAGAAACAAAATATCACTTTTGGGCAAAAAATTGTGCTTCTCAGCCATGAGATAGCACTTGTGGAAATGTAACGTGACGTTAAAATGTAACTTTAAGAGTGAATTCCTATACAGTATGCATGTGAATTTATGACTACGGTAAGAATGAAATTTGCCAATAAATTTTGGACACGAGTAGAAACTTTATACTAAAACTAATGTATATTTCATTATTTCCAATGTGTAGTGGAAATATTGTAAGAAAATAATACGAATGCAACTGGCAAATTATTAATTATGTTGAAACTAAGAAATATTTCCTTTAACAAGACAATTTAATGTTTCCTCTAAAAATGTATTATTCTATCACTTACAAAAAATGTAGGTAAAATTTGCTTTAGGAAATGAAGGGCATGTTACAACTATTAGATAGTAAGGCTACTATGGTGTATATCAGAGCTTTCCAACTTCTAACCACTGGGAGGTTTCATTTATTTTAGGTATTTAATGTGCAGGTTATTTAGCCACAGGCTGATTATATATAGACAACTTCCAGTTGGCCATATAGCAAAACGTTTAATATGTATCAAGTATTTAACTGCCTCTGTAACACTCAGATTTTTGAGGCATAAATCCACAATGCAGAATTTAATGTACAAGGTTCAAAAATATAGCATTGAAATATCAATTTGTTTTCTGTGTGTATACTGCACATAAGATTACAATCAAGAGACTGCTGTGTTGAAATTTTATAATGTAAAATCTGTGTATTTTGTTCTGTGTTGACAAATTCTCTTACATAATGGAGAGATTATTTTCAAATATTACATTCAGTGGAAGGATATTTATATGATGGGTAAACCTCTTGAAGATCACTTGTAGATTGTAGGCCATGAGTTTGGCATTGCTGTGCAAATGATAAAAATATCCACTTTGTCATTTACCCTGAGACTATCTAAGGGCATCTTAACATTGCACTAATGACTTAAAACCAATATGTTTATAGTATAAATAAATGACACTGAGCAACAAATTTTCACAAATGTCATGCCTCTGAGATAAAAGTAGCCATTTCTTAAAGATTTCGAGGTGCTGAACATGAATATGACAATGAAAATACAAATTGGCTACGATTTCTGAGAAATACACAATAATTTCTTATAAAATAGAGTAATACTTACATATGACATGTATCGGTAAAACTCTGCTTCTACTTCCGACGTCACTTTGCCCACCACTTGTACAGCTGCTCAGTATCATCTCTGGCGAGCGTCCAACAGTAGTCAACCAACGTTGAAGTAGACCAGTTTCCTTGGTATCGTTTCTCCGTCATTGCAATGTCCTGGTGAAAACGTTCACTGTGCTTATCACTAACCATGATGCAGTTGTTGGAGAAGAAATCTAAGTGGGAATGGAGAAAGTGGATCTTTAAGGACATATTGCAGCCAAGTTTGTGATACAGACACAACATGCCCTTAACCAGTTGTAGTTGTCTGCCCTGACATTCCCGAAGAATTTAGTTGACACCAGACGAAACATGTCCCAAGCCTTTTTCTCTTCACCCTGAAGCAGGTTGTCGAAATCTAGTCTCTGAACAGCTCGCAGATCTGAGGACCCATAAAAATTCCCTCTTTAATTTTCACTTTGCTGAATTGAGGGAATTTGTCGGCCAAGTACTTGAAAGCTGATGCAGTCCAGTCCTTGGCTTTTATGACGTTTTTCATCACACTGAGTTTGATGTGTAGGGACAGTAGCAGAATTTTGCACGTTTCTGCCAGTGCTGGGTGTTCTACATTCTTCTCTCTGACCTTCTGAGATTTCCTCTGAGGCCAGTTTCTCTTCACATAGAGCAAAGTCTTTGCTTGGCTGTCCCATGCACATAAGAAAAAGCAGTACTTCGTATATCCCAGCTGCTGATCCATCAACAGAGCCACTACCTTCAAGTCACAACAGAGATACCAGCCATACTTGCTGTTTTGAAGACAGTTCAACAGCTGTTTCAGGTTGTCATAGTTTTCTTTCATGTAAACAGCGTGTCCGACCAGAATAGATGGAAGTCGATTTCCATTATGCAGCAACACTGCCTTGAGACTCAATTTTGAGGAGTCTATGAATAGTCGCCATTCTTGAGGGTCATGTTTGATTCCGAGGGCATTCATCAGGCCATCTACATCGTAGCAGAACACAAGGTCATCTTCCTTTCTGAAATAAGGTGCAAACTACTCATGACGAGTTCGAAACGAAGTTACTCAAACATTTTCCTTGAGAAGATTCCATTATTTAAGTGTTGATCCAAGTAACTCTGCTTTGGCCTTGGACAGCTGTAGATCGCAAACCAGATCTTCCATTTCTTCTTTGGTGCAGATGACACACTGGCCAACATATGGATCATCATTAGACATCAAAGGCTGCAGAGAACCCGATGTTGGTTCGCCTCCCTGATCATCATCTGAATCGATAGAAATTTCTTTTGGAGTTTCAGGAACAGGAAGGCCTCTGCCGTACGGAACCAAGTCAAGATTGCACACCATGTTTCCCAGAATACACCAATGAATTCAGCACCTCGAAATTAGTAAAGATTGGCTATTTTCATTTCAAAGCTTCTTGGTATGTTGCCCAGTGTTATCTAAAAATTACTTTTGGAAAAAATTGTCATTTTATTAATAAATAATATTCATTGCACATATATCAATCATTACAGAGTCAAAATCTTTTACTTTTTGGAATAATGCTTAAATTGACAATGTATTAGTATAGAGAGATTTAAATCAACTATGTTCATTGTCTACTCTTAAATTCAACTTAGACCTATGAAGAAATTTACTCATATATCATGTACTGTACTTATGAAATGGCAAAACTTTTACTATCATTTAGAATTGATATTAATGAACAGTTATATGAACTTTCATTTCAGGCACTTTAACCTTAGCTGAGATTTTATATGATAAGCAAATGAAATATTTCATTAACATATTAAATAATTTAGAAATAACATCTAAATAGAACTTTCTACATCAGATGCGTTTGTTCATGCCAACCATATTTTAAGATCTATATAAAAAAAGACATTGGTAGATATATATTTCACATCCATGTGGATACTACAGATAGACTTGTTCTAATTCTACTAATTTAATCATAAGCTTTACCACTTGTTAAATCATAGCTTTCAGTGTATAGTATTGATTTACATAAGACAATTCTTAAATTATATAAGTAAAATTTTGTTACTGCACAGATTCTTTGTTAAGAAATTTTAAGTATAATATATAACATTTCTTATAATTCAAGTTCACTTTATATAATAGCATTTTCATATTAGAGAAAAATAAGAATTTTAATTCCAAATTGCTTTTTCTTCCCAATATAGAACAATATGGTTATGAGTATGAGGTCCGCAAGTCGAAATTCTCGTCAGATGCTTTCCTTACAGAAAACAGGAAAACTCATCGGGGACAAAGTACAGGTCAGCGCTATAATTGTCATTTGTGCCTTTATTCTACTTGCTTTGGAACTAACTTGAAGAAACATTTTCGCATTCATACTGGAGAGAGACCATTCAAGTGTTCCCATTGTGGAAAGACTTTCACACAAAAAAGTAATTTGCAAACTCATGTGCTCACTCACACAGGAGAACGCCCATTTGCTTGTACTATCTGCAACAAAACATTTACACATATGAGCAACTTTAGTGCTCACAAAAGAATTCACATGCAACAAAAGCAATATAGCTGCATGTACTGTGGTCAATCATTTCCAAGAAGATCTATTTTAAACAACCATGAAAAAAACCATGTATATCCATAAATATTAAGGTAACATATAAGGTTTTAAATAAGGGCAGCTCTTCCTTTTTGGTATATACATTTTTTTTTTTTTTTTTTTGAAATCAGCAGTGAAAGTACAACAATGGAAAATTTGATGAAGATCAATTATGAAGGATACCTGTGTAAGAGGTAGAGTCTGTGTGTTTGAGAGAATATGTGCTGAAATATGATTGTTTTGTTAGTACCTACTTAGCGTGTTTTTTCTCTTCCTGTTGGTATTTTTAATTTTAAAGCAAAATTGACCCTATATTCTGTTTAACCTACTATTCAAATTGTCCGTGTTGTTTCAGTAGCAATGATTGCTTCTAATACAGGTAAGAAAACAGTTTTAAAGAGTATTGCTATGGTACTGAATACCCCATTAAATGCTTATTTTTACTCCATGAATTATTCATTATGCAACTCACATTGAAAATTCTACTACTAAGAAAATGAAGAATTTTGATAAAAATTAACATGCACTTAAGTATAGGTTGGTTGTTTGGGGTTTTAAGGTGCAAGGGCAACAAATCCATATTGTGCCAAATGATAGACAGTAAGTATAGGGCTGAAGTGATACCATGCTCATTCTTATTAGTGTTGTAAGTTGTATAAACATGTGCTGAATTAGAGCAGTATAGTCCATGTCTTTCTATTTTCTCTCCTCGGGGGAAGCTATAATACTTAAGTCTCCCCTCAAAAAAATTAACTTAATGAATTTAGTTCATATTTATTTTTAAGATAATTCCATTATTTAAATAGTTCTTTAACTTAAAACATTGCATTTATATTCTTTCACTAAAATTGTAATTCCTATCACTTGTATATATCTAATGTCACTTCAACGCTTGCCCAGCATGTGATTACTAAATATAGGATGGTGAAATCTTAACTGTACATCAATGAATGTTGATCCTTGCTAAATTTTGTGATACCCAGGAGCACCAAGAATTGCTTTGGCATCATATGCTGAAACCATGGTAAGATTTAACGAAATAGAGGTACAGATCTGGAAGAGAAATGGTACTAATAACTGAACTAAAAAATGCAAGTGTTCACAGTTAACTTCTGAAAATTGGAAGATTTGTTATGTGCATGCACTATATCAATTCCTTGCTCAAACAGTGATGTAGTGCTGTGTACGTAACAGTCATGGCAATTGTATTTCTTCTACTCATATGAAGAAAGGGTAAATATACTAAGCTGTTGCAGTTTCTCTTTCTGTGTTCAGTTTGCTTTTTACAACGGTAGTACTTGTTACAACATTTTCTCTAATATGTTGAAGCTTTATAATTACAACTAAATCTAGGTCTGTCATAAACATCAAATAACCAAGTAATAAAACATCAAAAGTAGGCTGCACATTTATATAAAATAGGATATCATTAGTAGCATTGGGTTGTTTTACCTCTGAGTGGTTAGCATGCTTGGCTACTGATCTAAGGGATCTGGGTTCGAGCTCCGGATAAGGCACGGATGTATGTGGAGTTTTTCTGCTGTGGTCGTGCCATCCTCACAGACCCTCTACTATAATGTATAAACTAACAGGCTCCTGTCAGACTCTGTGGCAAGCAACTGCTTCAGGGGGTATTTAGTGGCCGAGTGGTTAGCGTGCTTGGCTACTGATCTACGGGACCTGGGTTCGAGCCCCGGGTAAGCCCCATGGATATTCGTGTTGTTTTCTGCTGAGGTCCTGCCATCCGCTCAGATCTTCTACTGTTGCATATAAACTGACAGGCTCCTGTCAGACCTCTGTGGCAAGCAGCTGCTTGAGGGGGGATTTATTTTATTTATTTATTTATTTGCTCATAATGGGCTAAATGTCCAGATCACAAGGGCTCAGAAAAGGCTGGTGGAAGGGAACCAATTGGATAGTATTAGGAGACAGATAATAGCCTCCTGTCTAGGCCATCCAGTGTGTTCTTTAATGTGCACAGGGTATGGCTTTCCCACACAAGGGGCTGCAGCTTAATGTTCTATCCAACTGATGGTGGCCTTTCCAAGCCCATCAGTATCACCTACTGACCAAGGGCAGGGCGGAGGGTTTTGGGGAGATAAATCTCGACTCTGACCCAGGTGGGACTTGAACTATCATTAACTAAAGAACCATCATCCTATGAAATCAAAGCAAATTAGAAAAGAAAACTGTTTTTTATTGAGTTAGTGCTAAATAAAAATAAAATTGAATGTTCAAGAATTTGTGATATGATAAATTTAAGTGGTTTACTGCTAGTGCTAAAACTAGAAAAGTGTTTTATTTGTATATTATTTGAAGGCAGTGATAAACATAGCCATGTATTGGGGTTTAAGATCTTTCCACATAGGGAAAATATATTAAAATACTATTTATCAGTTTAGCAAAATATAAAAAAAATTCTTACTACAGGCAGGTCACGATTAATAGGAGTAATGCATTCCAGGAAAAACTCATACTATTCAAAGCTATTATAGCATATAAAATATGATAATTGGTTCCAGCCCATTCAAAATGCTTCATAAAGATTGTAAACTACATATACATACAATTTTGTCTCCATTTTTTAATATAATGGATAATAAAAATGAACTAATCGAAGGTTTATTATAAACAGAGCAATAACGTAAATATAGAAAGCAAATATAATAATGTATTTTTTTTAATATACCCACAGTACAATTGTACATACATAATTGGAAAAACGGTGTAATATGGTACATAAAGATAAACCTACATGCACAAATATAAACATTTTTCAAATGCAAACAAAAATGTGCCTTTGATCTTTTCAAATATTTTAAGAGTGTAAGTTGAATTGTCTTCTCTTTCTTAATTTTTCGTACATTCTCCTGCAGTTGCTGAAAATTTGATCCATGTATAAATGTCCTTGCATACTTTTCGTACATTTCTCCTGTAGTTGCTGAAAATTTGATCCATGTATAAGTGTCCTTGCATACTTTGATTGATATTCAGGTCAGCATCCATAGGTTGTTTTAAAGTTTGTAGAGTATGAAACATTGCTTTGTATTATTTGATAGTGAACTCTTTTATCTGTGTATTAACTGCTTCATCATTGTCCTCTTCTTCAAATGCATGCTATTGATTTAAATTAAGGTTTTTCATCATTCAATACTTCTTAATGTGAGTCAAGCAATCATGAACATTTGCAGTGTCTAATTCATCAAAACCATACCATCTTCCAATGTCTGTTATTTCTTTAACAACAGTTTGTATTTGAGAAGGAAAGCCATCGAAATCGTTTTCGCAATGCAGCAAAATGTTTTTCCACACCATGCACATGTTGCTTGCTGTTACTTCTTGCCAAGCATGGTGAATATTCTCAATCGCATCTTTGATGTTATAATTTTTACAGAAGTCGACCAAGGAAATTGCACCATCACCTGTGGTTTGGCCTGTGCAAAAGTTCCTATATAGTAGGCTTTAAATGTTGCAATGGTTCCTTGGACCATGGACTGTAATGAAGATGTTGTATTTGCTAGTAAAAATATGACTATTATATTCTCGCACAATTCACCGAGTGTAGTTGGATGGCCATATGCATTATCTAAAATCAATAATGCTTTAAAAGCAATATTTTTGTTATTGCAATATTTTTTAACAGTTGGGCAAATATATGTTGAAAACCTGTCTTCAAATAGAGCTTTGGTAACCTGTGCTTTTTTTATTTGCACACCAATATACTGGAAGCGATCAGAGATTGTAGCCTCTAAGAGCATGAGGATTCGATAAACAATAAATGAGCATTGGTTTTAATTTAAAATCTACTTCAGCATTGCCTCCCAATATTAGTGTTAAGTGGTTAGCCACTTTATATCCAGGGTGACTTTTTTCTTTCTTGAAAACGTAAGTTCTGGGAGGTATTCTTTTCCAAAATAATCCCATTTCATCAACATTAAATATTTGTTGGTTAGTATAACTACCTTCCTTCACTATTTTCTTCAAAATATTGGGATATTCATGTGCAGCTTCTTTGTCTGCACCTTGAGGTTCTCCTGTTTTAATGTTATGCAGTTGTATTTGATTTTTAAAACGGTCAAGCCATCTAGCACTTGCAGTAAAAGTTTCTTCAGTTTTTGCTTAATTCCCATTTTCTTTCACTGGCCATAGTCTCCTTGGCACCCTACATTGGGTTCTGAGATCTTTTTGACTTGGTTGTTTTGCCAGTTGTGTGCACAAAAATAGGCCACTCAGGGGTAAAACAAACCCAGCCCAACAGTCTTAATCTTTTCAAAGGTGGTACACTAAGGATAGACATGGAGTCTCCCAAAGCTATTCCCAACATCTGTCTCCCAACAGCTGTTCCAGTGGGTCCCCTCTCCCAACCTTCTCTGAGCCTTCGGGGTCTATGTGACCTGGCCACTTAGCCCATGGTGTGCCAAAAAGTGCCAACCCAACGAGGTAAAACAACCCAACCTAACCCTCATATTATTTGATTCAATTCGCTCATGGTGCCATCTTTGTCGGGAAATGGACAACCAAGTTATTTCGTATGGTGGAATTTAATATTTGTCACTCACGCAAATGTGTAATCACTCTCAATAGTATCGCTGGAGATGTCCTGTAGCCATGAAATAGTTGAAGAAATTTACTTTTTGCCATGAATGGGATTTAAATTTACGTCTCCCAGTAACATGTCAGTTGTGCTAATCACTACACCATCAGCTACTAACTTTTATTCAGCTATTGTGACATAGACTTTCTCATGACTTAGATGGCACAATGAGAAAATCAATATGCAGAAAGGTCTATAAGTTGCATTATCTGAAGAAGAAGTTAGCCATTTTTAGTGTGTGGCTAGCACACCTGGCAAGTTATTGGGAGACATTGATTCGAATCTCCACTGCAAAGCAAAATTTTTTCAGTTATTTAATGAATCCCGTGTCTCCTGTGTTCTTACTACCAATAACTTTCCGGTTTTTTATTTTTTGAAACAAGAAACGGGTAATATATATATATGGAAATATAGGGGAAGAGTAATATCGGAACATTGTTCTATTGTAATTTGTTTCCTCTGATTTAGTGGTCTTAAACAAATTTCTTCAAAATGGGTAATATATATTTTTTCACCTCTATTGCTTCCATTCTCAAGGAGAGCATTCCCCTTACCTCTAGATCCTGCCCTGCATCTCATTATCTTGGCTGCCCATGTTCGAGATCCCTCAGTGAAAACGTGGGGCCATTTATTGGCATGGAAAGGCTGTCATCATTCAGATCAGACTTCAAACCATGGCACTATGCAGGGAAAAAAAAATTCTCTGTGCGCTTTAAAGAACATGCTAGATTGCCTTGATGGGGAGATTTCCATGTGTCCCCTAAAAACTGTTCGGTGAATCCCATTTTCCCAACCTTCTCTGAGCCCTCGGGGTTATTGTGACTTGGTCATTTATCTCATTGTGTGCAACAGACGTACAGCTCGGAGGTAAAAACAAAAATGCAAAAAAAAAGTATATCGACTGGATGAGAACTTTAATAATCCTCTGTTATTCATTGATGACACAAACAAAATAAGACGAAATTATTTACAAGTTTTTTCACTTGTATTATAATTTATGTTTAGAGATGAAAAAATATATATTACCCATTTTCAAGAAATTTGTTTTAAGACCACTTAACCAAAGGAAACAAATTACTTATACTAAACCATTACATATTTTATGTGTTTCTTGCATAATATATATAAAAGCCATAATTTGCTTCTGAATGGAAACTTTCTGAGTGACTGCATACCTTCCAACAATGCATAGTGAGGTAAAAATTCATTCCATGCTATGGGGGGGGGGGGGAGTCTCAGTCTAGTGCACCAGGTTCATAATCTATAGTTCATAGGTTCGAGCCACAACTGTGCCAGGGTTAAGATTTATCTGCTCAAAACTCTTCAGTGTCTTCGGTCAGAAAGGGTACACTAATGGCTTGGAGAAGCCAACACCCATTAGCTGGGATGTTGCACTATGGTCCCACGTACAGGAAAGACACCCTCTTCACATTAAAGAACATGCTTGTCGGGAGCCGTCCGTCACATGGGATGTTAAGCTGTGGCCCCACGTGCAGGAGAGAACCATACCCTGTGTACGTTAAAGAACACGCTGGATGGCCTTGACAGGAGGCTACCATCTGTCTCCCAACAGCTGTTCCAGTGGGTCCCCTCCCCCAACCTTATCTGACCCTTCGGGGTGCTTGTGACCTGGCCATTTAGAAGTGCCACTCAGAGGTAAAACAACCCAACCCTTGTCAGGAGACTTCCATCTGTCTCCTAACTGTCCGGGGCGGGGGTGGCTCAGTCGGTAGCGCGCCAGGCTCGTAATCTGTAGTTCCCAGGTTCGAGTCCCAGCTGGGTCAGCGTTGAGATTTATTTCTGCAAAATTCCCCGCCCTGCCCACGGTCAGTAGGGGACACTGATGGGCTTGGAAAGGTCGCCGCCCGTCAGATCGGACGTTAAGCTTTGTGCGGGAGAGCCATACCCTGTGCACGTTAAAGAACACGCTGGATGGCCTGGACAGGAGGCTACCATCTGTCTCCCAACAGTTGTTCCAGTGGGTCCCCTCCCCCAACCTTCTCTGAGGCTTCGGGGTCCATGTGACCTGGCCATTTAGCCCATGGTGTGCAAAAAAGTGCCGCTCAGAGGTAAAACAACCCAACCCTAACTGTCCAATGGGACTCCTTACCCAACCTTTTCTAAGGCTGTGGGTTCTTATGACCTGGCTATTAACCCATGATATATGGGGGGAAAAAAGTGCTGCCTAAAGCAGTGCGCTACCTAATTTATTGTTTAAAAAAACGACAATTCAATTCCCCCTCCTAATAGTTTAACAGCTTGGTCCCAAATTAGTCCTATTGGCTTCCATCATTTCACCTTCGATTGTGCCAAACCTTCCACTCTAACCATTTTAATGCTATAAATTTATATAAATTATAGCAATAGTTGTTAATTGATTTGAATTTTCATACATTTTCACTAAATAATGTTTTCTTATGTTACATACACAGTCATCAGAATAATATGACCACCTACCATGGTCATATTATTCTGATTGTGATGTGTGGTAGGTGGTCATATTCTGATTCGACTGTGTATTTTCAGATACATGCAATTTATCAATAAAAGAGCAAAATGTTTCACTATTTGCTTTGAAGAGTTATGTGATTAAGCCATTTAATCAGTTGTTCAACAAACTGCTTGTTCAAGCTAAAGAACCTAGTCCATTTACGATTTAGTTAATTTACACCAAATGAACTAAATATAGTTTTATTCATGTCAACTCAGTATTAATGGAATATTGCTCATTCGTAGCAGTGTTTAATAAATAATGCTGATTATTTTAATGATGAACAGTTTTTATAATATCAGATATTTTATTTGCTCAAACAGGGAAAAAAAATTTTGGAGTCATTGAACAAATAATCTGTATATAAATTTAGTTATATGTCTTGTTTTAGTCAATTAGACCAATTGCACAATAAACCAAATGTCTAGGTGATAAGTTTCTTACAGAGATTTCCCTATAATTCCTAATGATTAAATACTTCATATATTGTCAATTTAGTCATTTTCATTGTTGATTTAATCTTGAAAATTGGAACACCCACTTTCTGAAAAAAAGTTGCAAACATCACAAATATGTGAATACTGAAAAGCATTAATTTAGGAAATTAAATTACGTAACAAGTGTTCATATGTAAGTATGATGATATTATTTCGTGTTATTAGTTCTATGTAGTTTACTCATCAGTAAGCAAAAATCAAGATGTTTCCTTTTTTTTCTTCCCAATACAGATCAACTTGGGTATGAATGTGATGTATGTAAGTGTATGTTTACCTCACTTACTTTCCTCTTAAGGCACAGAAGAAGTCATCCTGGACAAGGTCCAGGTCGTCGCTACAGTTGCCATCTTTGTCCTTATTCCACTCAAAACGTAGCTGATCTGAAGAAACATATGTTCACGCACACTGGGGAGAAGCCATTCAAGTGCCCACATTGTGGAAAAGGGTTTACGCAGAAGTTAAATATGCAAAGGCATGTGCTCACTCATACGGGAGAACGCCCATTCGCTTGCAATATTTGCAACAAAACCTTTAGACATGTAAGCAACCTTACTGCTCATGGAAGAACTCATTCACAGCAGCGGCCATATATCTGCAGATATTGCGGCCTAACATTTTTTGGAAAGTCATCTTTAAATAACCATGAAAAACAGCATGCATAACCGAACATAATGTATATTAGTAGAATTTGCCCTTTATAATTTCTTTTAATAAAAGAATTATAGAAAATAGTTTTTGTTTCCATTGCTGAAATGTTTATTTTTCAGAAAAAAACTTACGACAAAATTTTATTTTTATTCTTAAGAAAGGCTTGTGAAGGATAAAGTATGAACATGGTTTAAAAAACCAAATGCCGAAATATTTTCATCAAGATGAAAAAAGGTGCTAATGTCAGTTGGTAACCTCAGAGGGAAGAATATATAATTAGAAATTAGTCGATTTTAAAATTCCAGATAATAGAAAATTGCAATATTAAAGAAAAAACTTCAGGTATATTGTTGCATTTGTATTGTCACTACTGTAATGGAAATTCTCGCGATTCTTTCATGAAATAACAGCTATGGGATCTGTCAATTAACTGTTTTTAATAAAGAAATTTGTGCAGCTTCACTGGGCATTTCGTCTTACAGTTCAGGAATATTTTTGTTTAATCATAAATACAATACAGTTTCGTTAAATTTTGTATTTCAACAAAACCTTTAGACATGTAAGCAACCTTACTGCAATAAGAATGTGGGCGTTAATAGAATATTTCTGTCATAATTCCTTTGCTTCCAGGCCCAGATCTACAAAAAAAAAATGGGGAAGGGGTTAGGATCGAGCCCAAAGCGATGAGAAGATGTCGAATAATCTCTAAGTAAGTCCTTGGTTAGCAATTATCTTTTTTCTTTCTACTATTCAGCCGGATGGGATTTTTCTGTGAAGTCGGTAATTTACATATTGCTACTTATTCACCTCTTTTCAAGAATTCGCTGGTTTTGTTGCAGTTTAGTACTCCAACAGGAATCTTGCAATATTTTGACCAATGTCCTCACAACCAGTATGCTGTGAGCCAAAGCTCATTTTCCAGGAGTATCGGTGATACCTAATCAGAAGTCTCCGCCAGGTGTGTGCCCGAACTACTACTTCATGGAATCTCGGTATCTTCCATCACTAGTACTCTGGTCACAGTTGATAAAGAGTTAGATGTTTGGTCAAGCAAATGAATCTCTTCTGCCTTGTAGACCAGTAGACTGTCACTGGGTCGTTTTAGGAAGTGAAAGCCTGAATTCTGATACCAGTCTTCTGTATTCGACGTTTGAACTGAGTTAATGTTTCAAATAACTATCATCAACATTTAACTATAAAGCCAATACTAAACTATGATAATCAAGTTTCTATTATGTGATAGTTTGCAAAACCTCTGCTCAGAATTTGATTGAGAAGCTGCAAGGAAACTGGCCTTATCAAGTTCATTTCACCCATTGATTCTATTGATGACTTCGAATTGGTTATTAAACAATGTCCAAGACGATTAACTGTCATAAGTCATTCTTAAAAATACTTCTCATAATGGTATTTTTTTTACGATGGGTGTAGGAACAATGTTACGACAGAAAAATGTAGTACAGTGAACTGTGATGTGATGTATCCTCTTGATGCTTGGGGCGGGGGTGGCTCAGTCGGTAGCGCGCCAGGCTCATAATCTGTAGTTCCCAGGTTCGAATCCCAGCTGGGTCAGCGTTGAGATTTATCTCCGCAAAATTCCCCGCTCTGCCCACGGTCAGTAGGAGACACTTATGGGCTTGGAAAGGCCGCCGTCCGTCGGATGGGATGTTAAGCCGTGGGTCCGTGTGTGGGAGAGCCATATCCTGTGCACATTAATGAACACGCTTGATGGGAGGCTACCATCTGTCTCCCAACAGCTGTTCCAGTGGGTTTGCAGCTGTTCCAATCTTCTCTGAGCCTTCGGGGTCCATGTGACCTGGCCATTTAGCCCATGGTGTGCAAAAAAAGTGCCGCTCAGAGGTAAAACAACCCAACCTCTTGATGCTCGCGTGAACTACAAGGTGAGAATTTCGTCACCAACGACTTCTAACAAAGAACCTAACCAACAAATAAGAAAGAAATAATTCTGTAAATAGAGTTGGAGTGTGAAAAGAAACGTAGTTAGTCTCAGTTTGTGCACGATAAGACGGTCTAAAGAAGAGGTATTTTATGTAGTGTGTGCGCAGGAGATTAAATTAGTGTTCATTGTACTAGTGGACTGACAAGAAAAGGACGTTTAAGACACTTAAAAGCATGAATCAGGAAATTTTGCGTTACTCGAACATACAGAGCTGATTTCAAGAGTTCTTCAGGAAGAGTTCATCAATATGTGTATAGCTACATTTAGTTTTGTTTACAAGAATTGGTAGGGTTATTCTCGATAGGTTGCAGATTTGTTTACAAACATGATTGTACTTCTCATCGACCGATATAAACCTTATTTTATGATTTGAGTGTAAATAGTAATAAGATACTAAGTTCTTTGAAGATTTATTTCTATACTGATATAGAAATGTTGTTGGTTGACTTTAGTTTATAAAAATGATTTTATCCATACTTTTGTAATAAATTGCATTTTTTTAGAATTGTTATATATTATTTGAACGCTCAGTTTTCGTCCATTTAATTCGTCAGATTTGGCGTCAGGAACGGAATACTTCATTAAATGCCCTTGACCAGAAGTATGGATGAGTTAATAACACATGAACAACAAAATTGATCATCTGGCTACACAAAATAATGACTTGAAAACTGAAATAGCCACTCAAAATGATGAGCTGAAATAGCTACTCAAAATAACATAAACAGTAAAATTGGTGACTTGAAGGCCGAAATGGCTGCACAAAGTAATGAGAGAGTGACCTCAAATTAGTAAGATTACCGACCAGTACAAAGACAGATTGAACTCAACAGACAATATGATAATCTAAAGGTTGAAATTGGCTGTAAAAAATGATATTGATAGTGTAATGTAAATGAAATTACTTGTTATTTTAATACCAAACTTGATACTGTTAAAACTGATCATGAACGCCAGTTTCAGATTTTAAGAAACGAAATGTTACCTTACTTTTGATTATCTTGATTTTAAGAAACGAAATGTTATTAACCCATAAGGTCATATACATATTCAATGGGCGACAAGTCTGGGGAGTATGACGGCCATAGGTCGTTGCATGTGCAGTGTATGGGGTGGAATTGTCTTGCTGCAGAATCAGTCTAGGCATGGTGGTAAGGAAGGGTCGTACCATAGGATTAATGATGCAGAAACATATGTAGAGGTATCCGGCCACTATATGTGATGCCACCTCATATCATTTAACATGATGACAAGCAGTATGTCGGCTAACAGAATTAGCTTCTTCACGTCATTGACGACGATGCCATCATGAGTACAAACAGGCATCTGGCAAGCCAAAACAGAATCTGAATTCATTTGTGAACAACACTCTCTACTATTCCGTAGTCCAATGTTCCCTTGCTCAACACCAGTGGAGACATGATGTAGCTGCAACAGGTGCCAGACTGGACGTCTTGCCCTCATTCCTGCGTCACGCAAACGTTTATGGTTTGCGTGGACACCATGGTATCCGTAGCTATCCGCGAATCACTCTGCAGCACAGTCACTGTGGTGAAAGGATCGCAATAATCCAAGTTGTGGTAAAAGGACCAACAGGCTGCTCCATAGGATGTAAAAATGCTATCTTCATGTCCTGTGGTGCTATGCCTATCCTTCATATCATTTGGTGCTCCATGATATTGCATGAGATGCACCGTTGCACTGAGCTCACATTATGCCTCATAAGTGCGGCGATCGCTCTACGGCTCAATCCGAGCTCTTGCATGTCGATGATTTGCCCTTTCTCAGAAGGAGTCAATTGTACATAAACAGGGCCGGACTTTGAGGTTCCAGGCTAAGGCATACTTAAGAGGCCCTAAGCTATTCAAATTTAAGAGATCCCAAAAATTCGAAAGTCAAAATATACACATAATTATACTGATTGAGGGGGACATTGAAAAATAAACACGAAATTGATGTGGTGCAAACTTTATTCGAGAATTGGTGAGCAAAGATAAACAGTGTTTGCACATTAGATTAAATGCTAAAAAATTTTCGTAATGGAGTAAAACTTGAAATAGATTTCTTTGGGGACCTTCATATCACGAGGCCTAACCTGCTGCTTAGTTAGCTTATGCGTAAGTCCGGCCGTGTACACCAACGTCTCCAAGGCATATTCCGAACAATTTCGCAGCATGCACACCAACCTCACTGTTGTGATACTAGATCGTGCGCACCCGGTAATTTTCTACGGCTCGGCTGGAGGTCACGTATCCATTCGCTACGGAATAATTTTTCACTTGCATATTTCCGATGGTCGATTTCCTCCTGCGATTTACATATTTCTATTCTTTGTTGTTGTGATTTCGACTTTGAATAGTGTATCTAAACAGGTAGAAAAAGTTGCAAAATGCAAATATTGCCAACAATTTATCCATGAAATTTTGTGAAAAATTGTAAAGTGTGATGGTCAAAAGGTTTACATTGGTAGCAGTGATTTTTCCCTCTTACCCTCGAGGAGGGAGGGACTAAATACAACCTTTTCTTTTGTTTAAAGAGATTAATAAAAAAATTCTTTTCTGTTTTATTATTAATAATCATAATATTTGCATTTATTTTTAATTAATCAATTAGTTCAAATTGCACTCTAAAAGGATGTGAAAGTGGAAGACAAACCAGACGGCCCATGTTCGTTAGTCCATTATGTTAAGATTTTTACTTTATAAATGTAGCTAAAAGTTAGACTCTTACAATGCAGTACTCTTAAAGTACCTAGCTAACAATATGCGTTGGACGAAGTAATCCCGCACCCTTGAGAAGTGTTCAACAGTTTTATTTTCTTTAAGTTTTTTTGACCAGTCTCCCTAAGAAGTAAACTATTTAAACTTCCAACCGTAACTGGCTTAACTTTCAGAGTTTAGCACGTGAAACATATGTGAAAGTGCCTCTTGTAAATTTTTGTGTAATATTAGGAAATAACTAAAATAAATTTGGATATCATCTCTAATTAGCTGCTTTAAGGTAAAAGAGCAAAATTGATAAAAAAAATCTGATCAAAAAGGAAATGAATATACATATTTGTATAACCTACAATCCCCTATGTTTATGTCGTCCCTTAAGAACCTATTTACACGACATTTTCGTCTGTTTTCTTTAGTTTTTTGCATTCCACTTCGTTAATAATTTTATTATTCTGATGTCTTTATTATTTTATCTGCTAAGCTTGCTCAACAAAAGGTCAACATTTTGTCACATGTCCTATCGTTCTAGCATGGGCGATGACCGCAATTTCATTTTAGCTACAGCTTGAATTACGTTTCATAACATTCGTACAAATGTGAATGTCGAGCATTTAAGCGATTCCTGTGATTGTTGCAATCTTTACACTCGATTCTAGTTTAATGATCAAATGCACATAGAATTTCACCAATTGAAATGCTACAGAGGATGGGTTGTGACAGTCGGTAGCACACCATTCACTGTTTGTCAAAATGTTTTCAGTGTAAATTTTTATAACAATTTAACAATGATTCTTTAGATGCATTGATGACCTGGTATATTCCAAATAAGGGCAGATGTGGCTCATTTGATTGTGTGTCGGGCTCAAAATCTGCAGTCCCATCTGGGCCAGTTGTTGAGATTCTATCCCTTGGTGAATAGGGGACACCGATGGCTTGGAAAAGCCACCATCTACAGATTCGATATTAAGTCATGGCCCTGTGTGCACATTAAAGAACATGCTGGATACTCTATATGGAAGTCTACGAGCTGTCTCCTAACAGCTCTCAAGTGGATCCCTTCCCTCAACCTTCTCCAAGCCTTTGGAGTCCTTATGACCTGGCCATTTAGTCCATTGTGTGAAAAAAGTGCCACTCAGAGGTAAAACAACCCAAAGTGCTATAGAACAGTGGTTTCTAAAAATTTTGTTTCATAAAGCACCAAATACCTAGTAATATTTCTTTTTAATTTATAATGTATGGTTTTAGTTTGGTGCTTTATGAAACAAAATTTTTAGAAACCACTGTTCTATAGCACTTTGGGTTGTTTTACCTCTGAGTGGCACTTTTTTCACACAATGGACTAAATGGCCAGGTCATAAGGACTCCAAAGGCTTGGAGAAGGTTGAGGGAAGGGATCCACTTGAGAGCTGTTAGGAGACAGCTCGTAGACTTCCATATAGAGTATCCAGCATGTTCTTTAATGTGCACACAGGGCCATGACTTAATATCGAATCTGTAGATGGTGGCTTTTCCAAGCCATCGGTGTCCCCTATTCACCAAGGGATAGAATCTCAACAACTGGCCCAGATGGGACTGCAGATTTTGCATTTTTTGTGCAGGTTGGAAAACTTGTGGGTGGAATAATTATTAAATTGATTTATTTCACAGTTATCACTGTTAGGAGATTTATGTCTCCTGTGTTGCAGCTAGAGATGCTAAAACGATTAGATGGTTATAGTTCATTTTAGGTGTTGTGCAGTTAAAAGCTGAAGTATATTTACTGTTACAGAAGGCAAATCCTTGGCTGGTACACTCACCGTAGTTGCTCCCAAAGCTTATGCTCTTTATAATGGCTTCACCCAGGGAAAGAGTGTAGGCTCTATGTAAACTCACTGGAGTAAATCAAAACTGGTATGGACCAATTTGATGTTCTTAAAATCCTTATAGAATTAACATTAACTATTAAAAGCTATCCAAACTGTTGCCACCAATAAATTTGAAAGAAGGAATGCATCAATTAATTTCTGCTTTTGCATGATAAGGCTATTATTCAATTTGTTGGGTAATAGCACAAATGTTTCTGTGCAAAATGAAGTCTTTCTAATTAAGCACAAGCAGGACACAAGAGTGAATTCAAAATGAATCTGAAATCAGCATTTGAAAAATTGTTAAAGGCAGCTACAATTGTTCATGCTATAAAAACCTTGTAAACCAGTGTAATCTGAACCTGTTTTCCATAATATAACCATATCAGAAATTATATTACCCAGTTGCAGTTTGGTAAGGATCAAAATGTAAACAAATGTATCTATCACAGGTAGAAAAAGATTCATTCTTCACTGAATTTATTCAGTTCCACCCACATATCTCCTAACATCTGTTCCCCTCTGAGCCCTTTTAGACCATTTAATCCATTGTGTGCAAAGCAAAATGTCACCAGAGATAATATAGCAACCCAAGTCATCCCATTAGTTCTTTTGGGCCTAGTCATGCTGGTAGGAAATAACCCTGATTAAGAATATCATATAATTACTAGGTATAAATTTAGGAGCTGTGTTTAGGGGCACTCTTCAGAAAAAACAATCTTGCCTATGGAGCACATAACTTTGTAATGATAACAAGTCATTGATAAATATGCATACATTGCAAAAAAAAATGCATTTCTTTTTTCATTTTGTTAGTGCTTTTTTTGTACATTTATTAAAAGTTGCATGATTTTTTATTTTATAATATTTTGTGTTAAAAACATTTTTACAAATTGTGTGTTTGCTTCCATGTTAAGTACTTATTTGTATGTGTATGCATTGCAGATATTGCAAAAAATCATATTCAGCAACTGAGATTCCCTCAACTGTATCTATCTCCCCCTCCCTCCCAAAAAAACATAAGATATATGACTGGTATTTTTTTCTGCTGAGGTCCTGCCATCCTCTCAGACCTTCTACTCTGGCATATAAACTGACAGGCTCCTGTCAGACCTCTGTGGCAAGCAGTTGCTTGAGGGGGTATTTATTTTTTTATTTATTTTATTTATTAGAAATTATTATTGTGATGGAATTCTTTTGAATTTTTAGTTGTATTTTATATTTTTAGTTGTATTTTATATTTTTAGTTGTATTTTATTAATGAATAAACAGTAAATCTACAAAGTTACCTGTTGACTTTGAAGTCAATAAATCAATAATATATTTGTGGAAAAAATGAGTTTTGCTGATATGAAGGATTTGAACCTATATCTCTCCAGATACATGAGTGTTCGAAGACTGCTAAACTAATTCCAGCTCCAACATTCCTCTACTAATGTGACTTATTGATCTCCCATGTTTGTCACTGCTGGTGCCATCTATGAACAGGAAAGGCAACTTTGCTTTTTAATGTTGTATTAAGTAAGATGTAAATAAATGAGTGAGTCACTTACACTAAAGCATTATTAATGAATTAAGCAATAAATAGTAAATCCACAGAGTTACCTATTAGTTTTCAAATCAATTAATAGTTTTGTGGAAAAAATTTTTTTGCTGATATGTGGTATTACAACCCACATCTCTCCAGATGCATGCCAGAGTGTTCTAAGACTATTAAACTAATGCCAGCTTTGTCATTGATAACACTTTATCGTGAGTGACTTACTTATTTACATATTACTCAGTGCAAGATTAAAAAGTAAAGTTGTCTTTCTCGATTACAGATGGCACCAGGAACAACAAAGATGGAAGATTGATAAGTCGCATTGGTGTATGAATGATGGAGCTGGCATTAGTTTAGTGGTCTTAGAACACTCTGACATGTATCTGGAGAGACATGGGTGCAATTTCTGCACATTGGCAAAACTCATGTTTTCCTCAAAACTGTTTATATATTTTATTAGCTAACAAAGAGTACTTTGTGTTAAAACTATATAATAATTAGGTAATAGAGTTAGAAGATGTTGATAAATCATATCAGGACTAATAGATTCTGAAAAAAATTCGTTGCCGCCACGGCGGGAATCGAACCCGCATCTCTCCTGATTCATGCCAGAGCGCGCTAACCATTGCACCATGCGTCGGACAACGAATATTTTCAGAATATGACCTTTTAAATCTTCTTCTTTGAGACAATATTCGTTGTCTGACGCGTGGTGCAATGGTTAGTGCGCTCTGGCATGAATCAGGAGAGATGTGGGTTCGATTCCCGCCATGGCGGTAATGAATTTTTTTCAGAATCTATTAATTAATGTTCTTAACAGGGAATACTGTGCATTCACTTTGGATTGATTTTAATTATATCAGGACTATCAGACTAACCCAGAATTTGTTAAATTGTGAAAGCAAAATAGTTTTTTAGATCAATGTTTTTTCCTAACTACTGCTCCATGGACTACTGGTAATATCCATAGGCCACTACACATAAATTTTAGAAAGTGGTCCACAGCTTAGGAAATGCAGAAAAACTGCTGATTTAGGTTAAAAACTGAACAATTAAATAGAGAATTAAAGCCCCCTTTTTTTTTTAAATTTGTGAAAGCAAAATAATTTAATATGTCCATCTTTTCTCCAAAGTGAATGCCATCTTTACCCTTCTTCATTGGCAATTCCACTGCTGCTGAATTTGTATAATATTTGGAGGTGCCATACTGTAAGGTTTAGGGGCAGAGGTGGCTCAGTCGGTAGCGCGCCAGGCTCGTAATCTGTAGTTCCCAGGTTCGAGTCCCAGCTGGGTCAGCGTTGAGATTCCCCGCCCTGCCCACGGTCAGTAGGGGACACCAATGGGCTTGGAAAGGCCGCCGTCCGTCAGATGGGACGTTAAGCCGTGGCCCCATGTGCGGGAGAGCCATACCCTGTGCACGTTAAAGAACACGCTGGATGGCCTTGACGGGAGGCTACCATCTGTCTCCCAACAGCTGTTCCAGTGGGTCCCCTCCCATAACCTTCTCTGAGCCTTCGGGGTCCATGTGACCTGGCTATTTAGCCCATGGTGTGCAAAAAAGTGCCGCTCAGAGGTAACCCAACCCAACTGTAAGGTTTTATCCAGAAACGTGGAAGCATGTAAGATGTGTTTACTCTTCACCACTGCAAGCAACATCAATGCAATACCTGCAATGTATATACATAAAATAAGCACTTAACATTGAAGCAAATGCACAAGTCATGGAAAAGTCTGGTGTGTATAGATGCTACCACTTCTTATATCCTATGACAAATTTTAATGGAATATATTTTTAGCCTTTTTACTGTGACTAGCCATCCCATGGCCAAGTGATTAGTGTGCTTAGCTCCTGATCAAAGGGACCTGGATTTGAGCCCCAGATAAGGCATGGATGTTCGTGTCATTTTTCTGCTGAGGTCATGCCATCCTCACAGACCTTCTGCTATGGCATATAAACTGACAGGCTCCTGTAAGACGTCTGTGGCAAGCAGCTGCTTGAGGGGTATTTATTTTATTTTTATTAGTAGCCAAATGTATGAAATATATAGAACCTTATTACTGTATGCACCCAAACATTTGATATCTATTACAAAAAGTATAATGTGTTTCAAAGATGTTTTATTTGCTCTTTTGTTTTCTAAGCATATTTTCTGGTAATTGCAATGACATTTGACCAAATAAATTAGTATTAGTTATTTATATATGCAATTTTACTGTTAAGATTGAGTGCCTATTAGTGCAATTCATAACTTATTCAAGTTAAGTACATTAATACCATTGCAGTTCTTATATATTAATATTGCTTTTTTTTTATATCTAGACATAACCTCACATTTTCATTTAATAAAAAGTAATTTAATGTTAACTTGTTATTACATAACATAAAGAAAAGTACATAGTGTTTACTTTTATACTATGTAACAACAAGTTAAGGCTACATTAATTTAGACATAACATCACATTTTCGTGTAGTAAAAACACGAAAATGTGATGTTATGTCTAAATTGGAAAAAAGCAATGTTAATATATTAAAACCATAAAGGTATTAATGTATTTAACTTGATTGAGTTAAAAATTGCATTAACAAGGCACTCGTTGTTAACAGTAAATTGTGTATATAAATGCTTAATGAATAAATACTGTGTTTCATATATATTCTTTTAAATTAGTATTATTTTATAAGAAGGAACCTTAGCTATTATATGTGTCAGTTGGTCATATTTTTAAGTATAATATGGGTGATTTCACACTCTGAAAGCAAATACTCTAGAAGAGTACGGCATTAGAAAAGAAACATTCATAAGTGATGTAAATTGGTAACAAGATCTGCCTGCATCTTAATCCAGTGCCCCAAGATGTATTTTCTTTATGTAACTTGGATAACACACAGATGCCAGTTTATTAGGTACACCACTCCTCATCACATAAATGGTTCATTCCAACACGTAATACATCACGTGATTGCAGTGTGCAGTATAAATCAGGCAGACCAGCTCTTTGAGCATCAGTTAGAGTTAGATTGAGCATCAGAATAGGCAAAATGAGTGACCTTGAACAACTTTGAACATAGCACGATATTTGTTGTTAGGCATTCCAGTTCTTGATATCTCAAATGGATCCTCCTGGACTTCTTACACACAACTGTTTCAAGAGTTTACCAAGAATGACAAAAAGCAAAAAAAAAATTGCTGGTGATTAGCGATCTTGTGGATGAAAACAACTTGCATCCATCATTTTGTAAGTTCCATGCCCCGACAAAGTCATGCTATTCTGAAGGCCAGAAGAGGTGCAACACATTAGTAGGTTGGTGTATCTAATAAACTGGCATCTCAGTGTATATTGTGTCAGTTATATATATGTTAAATATTAAGATTTTATTGATATCCTGAGGTAATAAGTGTGTTAACTGGAAGTTGCTCCATTGAATCTGTTCCAGATTGATCCATTGTATCTAAATTATTTTGTTGTTGTTGTTTTTTTTCAGTTTCTAAGAAAAGTAACTTCTGGTCTCTGACTGCATTCTTGAGTATCGTTAATAGTGATGGTATAAATATCCAAGTAGTTCATCGGTGTAAGAAATGGAAGAAATTTATTGGAAGAAAAATGAACTTTTTGCAGGACTGCAATTATTAGTGTATTATTTAAATTCAGTGTGCTTTGTTACACATATTTTATAATTTGGGAAATTATATTAAATGCTTTAAATCATATGATTAATGGGAACTCCTCACAACTTTAATTTAGCATTTACTTGGTATGAAACTGTTACAAAATTTATTCAGTTCATATCTTTGAAAGATGAAAATGGGTTCTGAGATAAATTGTACTTAAATTGTGCACGTTATAAAGGAAAATTTAACATTGTGTCAATGAATTGAAACTTTAGTTTTAAATTTTTAGTTTTAAGGAAACAGTAAAGGTTTCAATTGAAGTTGCCTTTGGCTACAGTTCTACTGGTCTGACAAGAAACCAGCGTATGTCACACAATCTTATGCGCAATTGGAAACTAACTTTTAAGATTATTTAATTATTAGATGAAAAGTTTTCCTTTTTAAGGCTAATAATCAGCAAAGTGTATTTGAAATGTCAAATTAATGAATTATTAATGTTTCTCAAAATTTTTGAGTAGGAAATATTTTAACAAAAAATGCAATGAAAGTAACTTTGATATTTGAATTGTCCTGAGTGTTGCTAATGTGTGATGTCAAACTTCTGTGTATCAACTATAATAAGCAATAAGTTGTTGAGAAAATGCTTCTTATTTCTTTTCAAGTTTGATAGTAAAAACTTCTAAAAATATTGATAGTAAAGACTATTTTAGAATTATTTCTGCTTATATACATATACTAAAAAAACTATCTTTGTATTTACCTATGAAAATTTTACAGATAAGGCTGGCCCATTCCTGATACTTCTTAGAATTTCTGAAATACCACTTTAGCTGAGTGATTTTCTATTTTTACAGTTATTCTGAGGCAATATAAAAAAGAACTATATAGGAAAAGGGCTAAAAATTTTCAATTCTGTTTCACAAAATAATGTGCAATTGAAAGACTCACAATTTCTTGAGGGGTTGATAAAAGCAACAAAAATATGCCATAGAATACATAAATTGCCAATATGCATTTTAAAAATTCACTATCCATTGGGTGTTAGTAAACTAGTATTTGACTTGTTCAGAAAAGAAAACATGGCTTCATGTGTTAAAGATACACTGTCTGCCTTTTATCAGAAAGAGTAACTACTTCTGCACAGAATTGCTTATGACTCCTGCTACTAGAATAAAATACTACACTTTGATCCATTCAAGCATTTTAGAAGTCAGTTTGCTTCACACTTCCTTCTGCATAATAAAAACCATTGCACTAACCTCAACAAAACTTTTACTGTCCTTCAAAGTACTCTCCTCCAGCATCTATGCAAAGTTGCAGACATATATGCCAATAAATATTTAGCAGAAAAAATTTTTGCTGACATACGGGAATCGAAACCGCATCTCTCCAGAAACATGCCAGAGTGTTCTTACCAGTTGAACTAATGCCAGCTCGTCTTTTTTCCGCTTATTTTAAGACTATACTCTAAATAAATAAAAAATAAATACCCCCTCAAGCAGCTGCTTGCCACAGAGGTCTGACAGGAGCCTGTCAGTTTATATGCCACAGTAGGAGATCTGAGAGGATGGCAGGACCTCAGCAGAAAAACGACACACACATCCATGCCTAATCCGGGGCTCGAACCCAGGTCCCTTAGATCAGTATATCAACAAAAAATGCGGGCCAGCCATTGGCGCCATCTGTGGTCTCAGGTGGCAACTACTGCCTTTATATTGCACAGAGTGAGATGGAAATAAATATAGTCTCATGCCAAAAGAGCATCAGGTCATGCTGCGATTATCATCTATGTTTATATATGCCAATTCTGGAACGCTTGGTGGTATTCCTGTTGGACAATACTCCGCAACTCTGAATGAATGCATTTTGCAAAGTCTTGCACCCCTGAAAAAGACTTCCCAGCAAGTTCCTTTTTAATTTTTGGAAACAACCAAAAAGTTCATGGTACAAGATCTGGTGAATATGCAAGGTGGGGATCTGTTTGATTTTTTTTCTGCTCCAGATAGGTCATAAGTTGCCAGGTTTTGTGAGCACTGGCATTGTCATGAAGAAGGAGAACACTTGACATACCTGTTGTTGGACACTGCTCTTTCCTTTCCTTAACCATTTTGGGAAAAACCAATTTGTTGGTATAGTATTGGCCATTTTTAGTAATTTTTATGGGTAAGGTGTCCATAGCTACCACTCCTTGGGAATTGAAAAAAATTGTGAACATTCTCTTCCTTGAGTGACAGTCTTGTCAGAGGATATGGGGATGCCATTCATCTTCTGCAACCCAACAATAGTTGTTGATCTTTCTGGGAGTAGTTTAGTAATAAAACTATGTCTCATCACCTGTGACAATGTTTGTTAACCATTTGGGGCCACTTTTGCTGTTCTGTCAGTTTGTGGAGTACCCATTGAGCATAGATCTTTTGGAATTTTAAACGTTGATGAATAATTATTTCCACACTGCCAATCGATACACTGACATCTAAACTTATTACCTGTATGGGGAAGAATGGGTTTTCCTTAAGCATAGTTTTTTATTGGTCAAAGGCACCGTCCCGTAGCCGAGTGGTTAGCTCGCTTGGCTACTGATCTACGGGACCTGGGTTCGAGTCCCGGGTAAGGCATGGATGTTTGTGTCGTTTTTCTGCTGAAGTCCTGCCATCCTCTCAGATCTACTGTGGCATATAAACTGACAGGCTCCTGTCAGACCTCTGTGGCAAGCAGCTGCTTGAGGGGGTATTTATTTTTTTTTTATTTAATGGCATCAAAGATTTAAAAATAATTGATACTTTTCATCATTAATGCTGTAGAAGAATTACTCTGATTTCTTAGTAATTAATAATGGTGTATCTTTTAGTATTACCCATAATAAAAAATAGGTGATATCTAACTAGTAACAAATTGTGGTATTAACCTAACTCTGAATAGATTTACTGCCTTAAGATAAAATTTATAATGTTAGAAAACTAAGCAAATGAAATGTGCTGAAAATCAGATCATAAAATAATCCCCTTCAACAGAAAAGTATCAATGGAAACAGGTTTACCTTATTCTAAAAATGCTTAAGTAAAAGTTATTGAAAAGAAAAATGCATTCTAAATTTAACACTTTCCCTACTAATAATATAAATAAAATAAAAATTGTTAATATAAAATTAAAAGTAATAAATCCTAGCTAATATAGAAGTAAATTTCTTGCATCAATAAAATTATGTTCAAAAATTCATTCTATGCTCTTTCTTTTCAGTGCAATGTGGTTGGTTGCAAGTGTGCAAGATATTCATCTGATACTTTTCATATAAAATGAGAATATCCAGGGAAAAAATTAGTGGTACATCAGTGATGTGTGTCTTTATTTGTAGATGACAGATATGTGAATCATAATACTTGCAAGTGAGCTGATAGTTAAGTTAGTTTAAACTGACATCTCATTAATAATGCTATATTTGATGATCAACAATAATATGCCTTCTGCAGTGACACTAGAACATTAAAGGAAGTTGCTGAATGCCAGTCAAGCAGTGTTATTCATATAAAAATTTTGATTTACTCTGTGGAAAATAGTTGATGGTATAATGAAATGTGTTTTGCAATTAAGAGTTTACATAATATTACTAAATATAGTGATTAGTGAATAGATGGTTATATTACAGAAATAACTTTCTGTATATAAAAAAAGCCTGTGTAAGCATCATCATAGAGAGATTCTAGGTTTTTTCTATATGTTGAGCAATAAAACTTGGTCTTAAAAAATAAACTGAATCTTAAGCCAACAGCAACTAAACGATGCAGTGATATCAATAAATATATTGGCACCTAACAAATTTTTTCATGTAATGAATTCTTAAGTTTAATTCTCTGTGTAAACTAAATATTCATATTGTTTCATTTTAATCTTCCCCCATCCAATTTGATGGAAAATTTCAAAGTAAAGGATTTGACCTTTCAGCTTGACTGAAATGTCAAATCCTTTATTTTGAATTGTGATGAATTCCAAAGAGTTGAATAATCTGCAGTGATGAGAGCCCATGGAAATAATGTTTGTTTCCAGTAGAATTCTAATAATTAAAACAAGTGGGTAAAGCATATTAAATATTTGTATTTCATGTGAAATATGATCCTATTGACAATTTTAAGCATTTTATTAATCTAGAATTTCCCTGATATAACAGTGGATAGTGATAACAGAAGCATATTTTCAGTTCCAGTTGTAAGCCAATGATGAATTCATTAACCGCTGATAAGTGCTATATCAGTCCTCAATACATAACCTTATCACACAGTGCACTCCAGACAACAAGCCAGTTAGAGATGGTTGTAAGCAATGCAACTGATCCACTCCTCAGTTGTGGCCATAGAGAAATACTATTACCTCATCTTCTGTGATTTATACACACCACTTAACTAAACAACTTTGTTCAGATTATTGTGCAAACCCTTGGTTTACTGCAGTGATTGACATATCTGGCTTCACATTTAAATAATCAGCATGCAATATAATTAATATTTGTGTTTCCTTTATAGACTGATGTACAGGTAAAAAGTAAATGGTATCTGCATTCCATAGGGTTGCATTTTTGCACACAATGGGTTAAATGCCAGGTCACAAAAGCTCAGAGCTTAATAATGGGAAGGGAGATTAACTGGGCAACTGTTACAATACCAAAGAAGTCTCCCATTAATCGCATTGAGTTAATTATACTACACCAATTCATGAGTTTTAATGAGAAGCAACTTTTCCTACTGCAAATATGACATTAATTTTTCTCAACTGGTTTTGCTCTACAAGTCCAAAAATATACTATTTGGACTTCTCCAGCTGTCTCTCTCCATCTAGGCAGTCAACATTTTTGTGTTTAGAGATAAAGAAAAACTTTTAGGGATGTTTAGATAGTAACAGTTACATACCTAGAAAGTTGTAATGGAGGGAGTGGTTGACATGTTCAATATAAATAAAATGTGACATCTCCAATGGAAGATTTCTTTTTGCTTCAATTTCTGATTTTGTATCACACAAATATATGATTTTGTACCACAGAAACTGCATAATATTTAAACCCTCTAGGGAAGTGGGATTATAACCCTGTATCCCCTATGGTTTGCTACTGGGTAATAATAAAATATTAGGATTTGCTTTTACTAAATATTCCAACAGTTTGAATTTCCACTACTAGAGGACTAAAGTCGAAATACTGAAAGCTTAAATTTTATGTTTCATGGTAATCAGTGGGCTTGCCACCTCTCCAGGTGGGTGTAAAATACAATTTTTCTGTTTTAAGAGATAAACAATTATTTCTGAATTGGATAGATACAAATAAAGCATTTCTTCCTGAAGTTTTGTAATCTTTCGTTAATTTGAATTTTCACCGATAAATTCTGAAAAATAAGCATTGTATATTTACTAGAGAGGAGTGGACTTTCTAGTTGTTATAATAAAATTTGAATGTATCTTAAAAGAAAGCAAACTTTAAAAAAGTTTGGGTGAAATTTTTAAAATTTAAGAAAAAAAATAAATGTTTAATATGTGGAATACAGTTGAAACTCAAAATCTAAAACCATCAAGTGCCAAAACAGCAGATTCATTCTCAGCATACATTTTTGTGATACTTTACTCAGTATTTGCACTGTTTATGTTGATAATTCATTTGTTAAAGCTGAATTCTGCCTCTGTTTTTGGATGCTGACTAAAATCTTCTTGTAATATTTCTTTTGAATAAATCACAGAAAAAACAGCCTGATTCGTATTCTGCAGTTCCCAGGTTCAAGTCCCAACTGACATAGCGTTGAGATTTGTCTCCGCAAAACTCCCCACCCTGCCCATGGTCAATAGGAGACAGCGATGGGCTTGGAAAGGCCACTGTCCATCAGATGGGACATTAAGAGTTGACCTAGTGTGCGGGAGAGCCATACCCTTTGCATGTTAAAGAACATGCTGGATGGCCTTAACGGGAGGCTACCATCTTTCTCCCAACAGCTGTTCCAGTGGGTCCCCCCCTCCAAACTTCTTCTCTCAGATCTTGTGACCTGGCCATTTAGCCCATGGTGTGCAAAAAAGTGCCACTCTAAGGTAAATCAACCCAACAGAGAAAAAACATTTAAACCATTAGTATTTGAGTTCTTTTAGGATTTTTTTTGTAGTGTTTTGAATATTTTTAGAGCATATAACTTAAATATCACTTTTGAACTAAGATATACATGATAAATTATTCTAGTCACATTAAGGTTCTTACTTGTTATAGAAATCACTACTCTACCAAAATGTTAGATAATTTCCATGCTATGTCAGTGGAATCTAACCTCGAATCTCTGTAACTTCTAATATAAGTTAATGGAAAAATGTGACTGAAGATAAATTACGGTTCATAATCAAATCTATTTAAATTATGATTACCAGATGCCAATGTTTTAAAAGGAGGACATGTTTTCAGCTTGCAAAATAAGTTTTTCCCTACTAAGTTTTACTTCTAGTACCAACTAACAGTTCAGTCAGAAAAAGGCATAATTCAAATTTTTCAGGACACTTCAAAATATATGACATGACCATTTTTTATTCATACTTGATAAGCAGTCTAGAGTGCCATTCATATACTGTTTATAATCTGGTCTCTAAATTACAAATGTTGAGTACCAAGAAAAGCAAATTTTACAAAGTTAACAGAATGACTAGCTTTCAAGATTTACATTTACAGTAAATTGTTTCACGGTTAACATTAAATTATATGATAGTCATGGGATAGAAATTTTAAAAAAGGAAAATTCAAGGAATAGCATACTTTAATTTTATTTTAAAGCAAGTTCTTAACGAGTTTATACAGAAATGAGACATGTCCTACTTTTGGAGGACGTAGAGTAACCCTAATTTAAACCCCAATATTCAATATTTAAAGCATTATGGAAGGTAGCTTCATTCCACAACAGTAATGCGTTATAAAAATTTACCTCAGAAATTAATTAAAATGTAAACCATTAAGTATTTCTTCACAACATTTAGTAAAATAAATATACATTTTAGAAATTTGCATAGTAATTATTTTAATATTAGATAATTGTGATTGACTTGTAAAACAAGATAATTTATTCTTATATATTGCAGCTTCCATAACACTAACTGCTCAAAGAATATTCTTGAAAACCAAGATTTCAATAGATTTGATTATGATCTTTAATGACATTTTTTCATTAAATGCATATTATAGAAGTTATTGAGTTGTAAAGGTGAAAGAACCCAGAATTGGAATATTCAAAAGAACTAGCTGTGTTTATGCTTTAGAATTTGAAGCCAAGATTGCCAGTAATAACATATTTTGAGATTTCTTATGCTAAATCTTAACCCTACATGAGAAAGTGACCTATGTGCTTGGAAAGGCAACCATTTGTTTAATGGGATGTAAAAGCACGGCTTAAATATCACCAATGATTAACGTTCAGAGTGAAGGAGAGCTATACCCTGTGCATGTTGAAGAGTATGCTGTAGGGTCCTAATGGGAAACTTCCATCTGTCTCCTAAAAGGTCTCCAGTGAAGGTCCCTCTCTAGATCTCAGCTGTAGAGAGCCTTATGAGTTGGCTGTGTAGACATGTGCAAGAAGAAAATAATTTTAAATAAACACCCAGAAGTTAATTTATTTTTAATAAAATAAACACCCAGAAGTAAACTTAGCTGCTTAAAAATCTAAAGTTTAGTCATCCTAGAAATATATCTTTTTTACAATAAATAAATACCCCCTCAAGCAGCTGCTTGCCACAGAGGTCTGACAGGAGCCTGTCAGTTTATATGCCATAGTAGAAGGTTTGTGAGGATGTCAGGACAGGAGAAAAAACACACAAACATCCATGCCTTGTCCAGGGCTCGAACCCAGATCCCTTAGATAACTAGCCAAGTGCGCTAACTTGGCCAAGTAACTTATTTAAAAATATGTGGGATATCTTCTCTGCTATTGGGGGAAATATGGCGAATTTTCTATTATATACATATTTTGTGAACAATTATAAAAGAAAAAGTGGGTTTCAGTAAAGATGCAAGATTCAGCTTTGTCATCCAGAAACTTCAGTAGTGTCAAGGTACATCTTGCAGTCCAGTTGGCACACTCCTGGATATGTCTAAGATTGTACCCTAGTCACATAGGGTAAGACTCTGCTCTGCCACCAAAAATATTTACGGCCAGTAAGGAAATCATTTAAGTGCCATAATTTGCTTGTAATATATATAATAATTATAGTACGTGTAATTTTAAACTTTACCAGAAATTAAAATTTTCCTCTTTTTTTTAGTCATTATGCCTCTCCTCCACGCAAATATTTTTCTGTCTATGTGCTTTTTATCCTCCATTTGCCAGCTTATAAAACTATGCTGAGAAAGGGTTAAAATTGTTTTAGATTCGTAAGCTCAATCAATCTTTTCATATAAAAATATACAGCCTTTGACGATTCATGACTACAGACAGCTACTTACAGCAACAGTGATTAAATCTAAAATTAGAAGCTTCTGTGCTCCCTAAATTAGAGTATTTTGATAAGGTTTTTTTTCAGATAATTATGTGAGAAAGTCATGTTGCCAATGCAATAAGAATCATGATCCATTGAAAAGAATTACAAGTTGAAAAGAATAAGCATCATCCTAGCAGGTATGAGAAAGTACCAGAACATCAGGTATTGCCTACATCTCGGCTTTAAAAATGAGTGGTGTACGATACATATTTATTTAGACTAGATCATGTTACATTCCACCGAATGGCAGAAAACTGTATAAATAATCTTTACGATACATATTTATTTAGACTAGATCATGTTACATTCCACCGAATGGCAGAAAACTGTATAAATAATCTTTCCCATTTTGCTAAAAATGTGAATTTTAATTCTTTTCCGTTTTTGTAGCGCAGCATGTACTATATCAATTGTTAGAAATGAAAATATATGTATTTAGGTAGCGAATGAATATCTTTCCCATTTTCTTTGGACTGCAAAAGAAAAAAATATCATATTACTAGGCAGCTGTCTATAAAACTAAAATTAATTATTTGCTTTTTCCTTCAACTGTAGATCAGAGTTACGAATGCGACATTTGCCAGTGTAGATTTTCTTCGTTCAATGTCCTCCAAAGCCACAAGAGAAACCACCGAGGAGTAGGCCCAGATCGCCGGTTACGTTGCTCTGTTTGTCCGTATTCTACAGATTGTGCTTCTCATATGGACTTTCACCTGCTTACACATACCGGAGAGAGACCTCACAAATGTTCCCACTGTGGGATGGGATTTAATCGGAAACACTCCTTGCGGCGCCACGAACTTACTCATACCGGCCTTCGTCCGTTTGTCTGCGATCTTTGTGGTATGTCATTCAAACGAATAGACAACCTTACTGACCACAGAAGAAGCAGCCATTTTAATCAACGACCGTTTATGTGCAGACATTGTGGAAAGGGATTTGCTCAGAAATCTTCTTTAAATAGCCATGAAAAGAGACATTTATCTGGCCAGATCTAATATTTCGATGATTTCGTCATTTTTTTTTTCATTATATGGTTTAATATGCGTTTAAAGTAGTATATTTAAATGTTTATTTTAATACGTAACGCTCAGTGTAAGAAAAAAAAGCACGAAATAAAAGATTATTGTTATTTAACCCATAGTTCATATTTTTGTGTTTTCTCATATTCTGAAAGGAATTTTAAAGAAAATCTATTCGATTTTGATGCAAAGGTTTCTGCAGTTAAAAATACATTTAAAAGAATTATTACAAAGGTTTGGTTGCCTCATCATTGAGCAGTCTATTAACTGTTGTTTTTCCCCCAACTGTAGATCATTTAGTGTGATGTTGGCCAATATAGATTTTTTTACTAACCCACAAAAAGAGACCTTGGGGGAGTCAATAACGACTCCGTTTTTCTTATCCATGTATCATCAGAAATAAGTCAAGCATACTTATTTGCACTGGAGAGCGACCTTTCAAATGTGCTCTCATTCTGAAATGAGATTCCTTCAAAAGCAGAATTTGCATTGTCTTGAACTGACTCATAGAGGTCGTGGTCCTTTCATGAATGATATCAGTGACAGGCATTTAAACGAATACATTACTGATCATAGAAGAATGATTTATTCTAATGATCGGCCTTTTATGTGTAATTGTGGAAACAGATTTGCTAAGAGTTTGAATTCCAATTAAAAGGGACATTTTTCTGATTACATCAAATATTTCCTTGATCGCACCAAATTTTGAAACGGATGGTTTATGAAATAATATATTCAAATGTATATTTTAATAACGATGTGAAAGCTTGAAATAAAATTTTGCAGGTTTATATTTTTGTGTTTAATGGTACTATGGAACAGTTTTGGAAAAACACTTCGAGATTTTTGATAACCCTAAGGGACTGGAAGTTCACTGTTAGAATCTTTTGTTATAAGGGTTCTAACTTTAAAGTATTTGAAATTAAAATATCTATTGATGTGAAAATTTGCTTCATTCTATTTGAGCTGCAAAAAATAATGGTAGCTCGCTCGCTCTCTAATGTGCTTCAATAAATTTAACTATCTTCTTTTTTTCTTCATCTGCAGATTACAGTTATGAATGCGACGTTTGCCAGAGTAGATTTTCTTCGATTAATATCCTTGTAACCCACAGAAAACGACATCTTGGAGTAAGTCAGCAAAGGCTTCGTTGTTCTCAATGTGCATTTTCTACCCGATTTCTTTCTGGAATGGATAAACATCTGCTCACTCACACTGGTGAGAGGCCTCACAAATGTGCACAGTGTGGGATGAGATTTAGTCAAAAACAGAATTTGCATCGTCATGAACTCACTCATACAGGACTTCGTCCATTCATCTGCGATATTTGTGGTGCTGCATTTAAACGAATAGACAAGCTTACTGACCATAGAAGATGTACTCATTTTGATATGCGGCCATATATGTGTAGGCACTGTGGAAAGGGCTTTGCTCAAAAGTCTTCTTTAAATCGCCATGAAAAGAGACATTTATCTGGTCAGATGTAAAATATTTTTGTGATTTCGCCAAAGTTCAGGTTATGTGTAATGTGCACAGAACAGTGTATCTTAATGTTTATATCAATAAGTGAGTAAATGTAGAAAACGAAATATCTTTAGTATTTAAAACTCTGCTTTATCAAAGAAATTATCCCCAACCTGTCTTATTGCTCCAAATGTAATTTTCGCTTGTCCACAGTCTTTTTAATGAAATGAAAATGCTTGGAAGGTATGTTTTGATCTAGATTGAGACGATTAGGTTGATATTTTCAAGCTTGTTTCTCTTTCCATTTGTTTTTTTAAAATTGTTATTCTTTTTCAATGATAATAAAATTACTGAAAATTTATATATACTCTACATATCTGTTCTATATGTCCCGCATTTCCAGCTTCAGTTAATGCTGCCCATGTATAGAGAATATGTTGAAGATTAGTGGTTTATGGCATTGTGAGGATATTGCGGTATATACATCAATGGAATTGGAAAGGCTATCGCCCGTCAATGATGATAACGTGTACATGGGGCTAAGTGGTAGCCCCATGTACACGTTATAAAACATGCTGGATGGTAGGCTTCCGTTTGTTAAGAGCTGCATAAACTACTATTCAAATCAGAGCGTTTGGGGTTTTGTTATTTACCATTTAACCATCGTGTTCAACATTGAAAAAGAAATATGCAATGACGTTGTAGTGTTAACGGTAACTTTTCCTGCTTCAAGTAAAATGATCGAGGCTGAAAACTTTTTCTTTGTCATCTAAGGGTTTAAAATATCGGGTCACTTAATGAACAAAATTCCGAAACGGAATATTTTTAATAAAACACATGGTACAGGCGACTAAAGATGACTACACCTATCCCTCGATTTACACGGCACTCAGTTCACACAATTTTGGCTTTGCGCAGTCAAAAAATGCAACCAGTTTCAATTTGCACGGTACTGACTGAGATTTCCTTTCTATTTTACGTCTCGGTCAGTACCGTGTAAATCGAAACTGGTTGCATTTTTTGACCGTGCAAAGCCAAAATTGTGTGAACTGAGTACCGTGTAAATCGAGGGATAGGTGTACTTTCAACAAGATTTAAACTTTTCCCGTCGATGTGACCCCTAAAACACCTAATTAGCTCGACAACAATTAATGAAGCAGCAGGAGCGGGGGTGGCTCTGTCGGTAGCGCACCTGGCTCGTAATCTGTAGTTCCCAGGTTCGAGTCCCAGCTGGGTCAGCATTGAGATTTATCTCCACAAAATTACCTGCCCTGCCCACGGTCAGTAGGGGACACCGATGGGCTTGAAAAGGCCACCGTCCGTCAGATGGGACTTTAAGCTGTGGTCCCTTGTGCAGGAGAGCCATACCCTGTGCACGTTAAAGAACACGCTGGATGGCCTTGACGGGAGGCTACCATCTGTCTCCCAACAGGTGTTCCAGTGGATCCCCTCCCCCAACCTTCTCTGAGCCTTTGGAATCCATGTGACCTGGCCATTTAGCCCATGGTGTGCAAAAAAGTGCCGCTCAGAGGTGAAACAACCCAACCCTTAACGAAGCAGATTATACCCATTTTTGCAAAGCGCAATCGCACATCAGGCAGATTAGCAGTACAAAAAGTTCTAAAAGGTGATCATATTAATCCTTTGAACTGCATGCATTTTCATCATTTTTTGTGCATAATTTGAACTATTTTTTGCTGTTACTATGTCTGCAAAGGGGAAATGATCAACAAAGTGTAAAATTTTGGATTCCTACATTAAACACTCATTAAGTCCAGTCTATTAAGAAAAGCAAGCACCCTCTCTAAGTAATAGTATGTGCAATTATGAATACTAAATAATTTTCAAATATATTTTCTGTGCTATATTTTATTATTGAATGTTGAATATAAAAATATTAGAGACTTATGTAACGATATTTTACCTTTTCAAGGGTTAACTTTAGATACCTTTATCTCATTTTTTTCAACAGGGCTTTTTTTTATATTAATAAATTTCTTGAATCATTCTACTGATTTTTTTTGGCAATAATATACAAAAAAATTTTTATTTAGCTATGCTGAATTTTACTTTGCTAATAAGTGAATTGATTTCATGAAAAATTGCCTAACATTTTTTTCAAATAATTTTATGTGCTTTAAATAGAGTAGACATTATAATTGATTGTAATTGTACTTTATAGTATGTTATTATAATCGTATGCAGTTAAGAAAAAGACAACATTTTTCATAGGATTTTGATTTTATATATTCTCTTAATAAATATTGTGAACCAAAAATAATGAAATTCTAGGATTATATCCCTAATAAATCAAGCCTTTCTGCCGTTCATTAAACTATCTTATTTGTAATACTTCTGTAAATATCATTTTGACTATCAAGGATACATTTTCTTATTGACGAAAAAATTCCTGAGAAATATATTCATTCAATCTTTTTTCGCATTGATTAGTACAGTCGAAATCAACAAAATGTTCTCCTGCAATTAAATTTCACTACAAATAAATCTGATATACTGCATTAACACGTAGAGCAGACCTGTTTTGCCACCTATGCTCAGAGAAACTAAGCGATATCGCAAACCACACTTTTACACCGACAAAGCATTGGAGATAATCTCTCCAGTTCGATATGTAGCTCGATGTTTATAACATTGCGCATATGGGAAATGAGATTTCGAATTGCGATGGCTCTGCAGGAGCCAATCGCATTTTGAACGACTCACTTTTCCCACGACTGCTTTGGAAGCCTCTTTTCAAGTGTTCGTGCAATTCATCCAGTGCCCTCAGCATTGCAATTTAAAATTAATTTGCATTGCCCAATATTTAAAATATGTATCAAATGGGAGCTACGATGAAGATGACAGGGAGCTTTTAGCTGAATTCTTAGACCCTTCCAAATTTGCAAATCGCGCTGAAATGTCATCAATAGTGCTACCAAAAAATTGGAATACTCTTCAAATCTGTCATTGTCAGAAGAGAATGTATTATATCGCATTTCAGGTTATATAATATCAAGAGTTCTTTCAAATGAAAAAGTTTGTTCTGAATGTTGTAATCCACTGCAAAGTAAAACGATCTTGATTACTGAGTATACTTCACTAAACGAACTGAGAAGCTATAAAGAAAACTCTTTGGTGAAGGCTAGTGCCGAAATTTATAACATGTTCACAATGTGTGCAAAAATATTTTCGTAAAAACAGATCTACAAACTTGAAAACTTCCCACCATCAAAAAGCATTGCTTCAGACATATTAAAAGAAATTTCCTTACATTTTCAGCTTCCAAATTGTAATGTTAAGCAGAAACTAATACACCTATCCCTCGATTTACACTGAAGATAGGTTCCGCACAAAACCGTGTAAATCGAAATCAAAACCGTGTAAAAGGAAAAAAAACTAAAATGTTCATAATTCAGTTTCGATTTACACGATTTTGATTTCGATTACACGGTTTTGTGCGGAACCTATCTTCAGTGTAAATCGAGGGATAGGTGTATATCGTGTTTCGTATAAGAATTTGGACAGTAGAGAAGAAGCAGCTTTTAAAAAGGCAGAAACAAAATGAAAAGTGTTGCAATGAGATTGATAATTGCAAAAGTAAATTAAATTACCAAAACTAGGTAGGTGGAATTTTTTTTCTAGTTAGTGATATATTTACAAACAGCATAGTGTCCGAGTGGTTAGCATTCTAGGCTACTGGTCAAAGGGATTTAGGTTAGAGCCTAAGACTTGGGTGTTTATGTTGTATTTCTTCTGAGACCCACCATCCTCACTGATCTCTTAGTATGGCATATTAAACTGACAGCCTCCTGTCAGACCTCTGTGGCAAGCAGCTGCTTAAGGGATATTTATATTATTATAATGTAATAAAGGAAAAAACTGATTTAGAGTATTGTAGTTAGCACGCTTGACTGCCGATCTAAGGTACCTAGGTTCGAGTCCCAGGTAAGGCATGGCTGTTTGTGTCGTTTTTCTGCTGAGGTCCTGCCATCCTCTCAGACCTACTTTGGCATATAAACTGACCGGCTCATGTCACACCTCTGTGGCACGCAGCTGCTTGAGGGGGTATTTTTTTTTATTTAGTTCCTTATATATATGTTACCGGCAAAGTGTGGAAAGCAAGCATTCTATAGAATGCATGACGTTTTTAGGCAAAGTATTAAATGTCTGTTCTATTTTAAAATTTTACATACTTTTCCAAGGCATTTTATAGAATACCTAGGCATTATATAGAATGACTAATACTATTTCGGCAAAGAGTGAAAAAGGCTTTTGTTAAAAAAAATGCATGTGAAAATGTAAGAAGTACAAAATGTAAGATACGGGATTTTTCTACAGAAAGGGAAAAAGACCAGTGCTGAACTACTTGTTGCTACAAGGTGGACTGGAATGGCATTTTGAATTGCGCTTAACTGCCTTTTTCATACAAAAGCACTTCAAATTTCGGCGCTTGGTCTTGCAAGTACACCTCACAAACCCTTTTCCGTTACCCATGGACTGAGCGGTAGCGGCTGACCGGAGAGCTATTTCGCGGTCAGGAACGTCTCCAACTCTCAGTAAGTCCTTGTGACATAAAGTGAATTGTTATCTGGCATAGAGTTGGTTTAAAATTCCTTCAGCAGTTCCAAGTCGGTAAAAACCATCGTCTGTCACACTCATAACAACCGCCAGCAGATTGTGCGAGTCGCCCCATCTCTTGTCGACGTCTGGGATAGGAACTCACACAGTGGCCCCCAAAGGTGCAAGAGGGAATTTTTTGTCGGAATCCATTTGCATTTTTTTGGCCTGTATTTTTAGATTCAATTTAGATCGAATTTTACCTTCGACAGCATTCTCAATATTGAAGCAAAGAGTGCACAAAATATTAACATCATAACCTTCTTTTTTCCCACTTCCATCTTTACTCTCATGCCCACAAGCGGCATGAACGTTTCGGTGACAGTTTCTGCACGTATGGGCACCACTGGTTTCCTTCAAACAGACGCAGAAGGTAGCAGAACTGGAAGCCTCTTCGGTTGACATGTATTCATAACCACTTTCGTCTCCCATCGTGGACTACAGTCTCGTCTGTGTTTTGTGCAATAGACTCTTTCACTTGGATAGGGTGATCTGTTTCTTGTATTGTTTGAACGTTTTCCATCATTTTTTCCAGTTGCTCCTCAGTCTGTATGTCTTCTAAAACATCTTGGGGTAAGGAAGACGTTGTGAGACCAACTTTAGCTTTGCAACCAAAGAGAGTTTCATATGGTGTTCTCTTAATCTCAGAATGAAATGCCCTGTTCTTCATAAGTTGCACGAAACGTAGTCCTTACTCCAACGGTCAGTTTTTTTCATCTTGCATCCACGCACACAGCATATTTTCAATGTCCTGATTAGCTCTTTCGACACTTCCTTAGCTTTGTGAGTGGCGAGGCTTGTCATGGACGATCTTCAAAGTCGGCCAGTACTCCTTTAGACTTCTCACCACATTATTAGCAAATTCTCATTGTAGAATCGATGGTGCTCCAAGCAATGTAAATATGTCCACGAGGTTATATGCCACTTCTGAATGAAAATTGATGTCAGAGTCTTGTGAACACAAACTTAGTGAGATGATATTGGTATATCATTATAAACTTGTATTCCCTCTCAGGCTGTGACTGAAAATCGATGAGATCGATCTTACAACGGGAATTGAACTCGGAAGAAATCATAGGCTTCACTACAACACCCTTTTTAACACCTTTTTTGTTTTTTCTGGCACGGCTCACAAAGGTGAATGTACAGTTCAGTGCCATGACGAGTAATGTTTTTGTACTTGTGTGAGATTTCTTACAACATTCTGTCACGTCCTCCATGGCCAATGGACAAATGAGCTTCATGAAGTACATTAAATAACTCAGAATCTGTGACGTAAAACTGGATTTCACTGACTACTTCTTTAACAGGATAAATCAACTTTTGTTTTCTACGATCATCACATCATAGCGATTCAGCAGCCAAAAAGTCACGTGGTTTCTTCTTAGTAGCCGTATTAGCATTTTTCTCATCGTTCACTAACTTTTTGAAGATAGTTTCGGTTTAAAAAACTCAGTTTTTAGTAGCATTGGCTCGACTTTAGATAGATTATAGAACCGTCGTTGCATATCAACATGCCGTGATTCCTACTCGGACAATGTATCTTGCTCAGCCATTTTTTGTGCAGCAGGGCCAAATTGAAATCATGTTTTTCTTACCGCCGAGGAAAGCCAGCAGTGCGAATGGCGGAAGTGCTCCGGCTCTGTGTTTGAGGCGAGCGTCGAAAGTCACGTGACTCGCCTTGCGACATTAAACGTCACTGCCGGGAGTATTTTATATTTTGCCTTTTGGCATTCTATAGAATATTTAGGAAATGTGTGAAAATCTAAGTGTTTCATACTTTGACATCCAACTTTCGGCATTCTATACAATGCCTAATTTCACACTTTGCCGGTAACATATATATAGCATAATTTTGAGAGATTTCAGAATATGTAAAAATGTTTTTATAAAACTTGCTTCTGCTATAAGTGTTCAACTATTATTTTTGAATAGAATTTGAATATTAATTTTGTAAAAGCATAAATTAGACCTCACATAAAAAATATTACCATATCTTTGCAGGAATGTTAAGGATTTTTACTTTTTAGGTAAAATTTTAATATCTGGGACTGAATGTATGAAAGAATAGTTATTGCTTTAATTTTTATTATCTTAAGTAATTCTTATTAACTTAACAATCAATAAATATTACTATAAAATACTGAGAACAGAAAGCAATCATCCGGAAAGAAAACATTTGCATGATTTTTAAATAATAAAATCATTACATAGTTCCTCCGTCCTCATGTGTCAATGATAGATAATCAGTCTGCTAACCTAACTGACGCACTCGCAGAGCACAGACATGGCGCCCATGAACGCCGTTTGCCAAACTCTCCCTATATAGGACCACTATGTATACTAGGCGGCCACTGCCACCTGGCGG
>JAWZYU010000002.1:118769713-118795713 GCA_038380435.1 Ryuthela nishihirai | reverse complement strand
CAGGCTACTTCGACATTACTTGCCATCTCTTCCACATGCTCTTCTGGCATTCCTTGCCATTTCCTCCACATGCTCCTCCTACATTCCTTGCCATCTCCTCCACATGCTCCTCTGACATTCCTTGACATCTCCTCCACATGCTCCTCCTACATTCCTTGCCATCTCCTCCACATGCTCCTCTGGCATTCCTTGCCATTTCCTCCACATGCTCCTCTGACATTCCTTGTCATCTCGTCCACATACTCCTCTGACATTCTTTGCCATCTCCTCCACATGCTCCTCTGACATTTCTTGCCATCTCTTCCACAGGATCTCTTAATATCTCTTGTCATCTCCTCCACAGGATCTCTTAATATCCCTTGCTTCTCCTCCACATGATCCCTTAATATCCCTTGCTTTCTCCTCCACATGATCTCTTAATATCACTTGCCATCTCCTCCATAGGATCCTTTAATATCCTTAGCATTCTTCTCCACATGATCCCTTAATATCCTTAGCATTCTCCTCCACATGATCCCTATGATCCCTTAATATCCTTTGCCTTCTCCTCCACAGGATTCCTTAATATCACTTGCCATCTCCTCCACATGATCCCTTAATATCCTTAGCATTCTCCTCCACAGGATCCCTTAATATCTCTTGCCATCTCCTCCACATGATCCCTTAATATCCTTAGCATTCTCCTCCACAGGATCCCTTAATATCTCTTGCCATCTCCTCCACATGAACCCTTAATATCCTTAGCATTCTCCTCCACAGGATTTCTTAATATCTCTTGCCATCTCCTCCACATGATCCCTTAATATCCTTAGCATTCTCCTCCACAGGATCCCTTAATATCTCTTGCCATCTCCTCCACATGATCCCTTAATATCCTTAGCATTCTCCTCCACATGATCCCTTAATATCACTTGCCATCTCCTCCACATGATCCCTTAATACCCTTTGCCTTCTCCTCCACATGATCCGTTAATATCCTTTGCCTTCTCCTCCACATGATCCCTTAATATCCTTTGCCTTCTCCTCCATATGATCCCTTAATATCCTTTGCCTTCTCCTCCACAGGATCCCTTAATATCCTTTGCCTTCTACTCCACATGATCCCTTAATATCCTTTGTCTTCTCCTCCACAGGATCCCTTAATATCCTTTGTCTTCTCCCCCACATGATCCCTTAATATCCTTTGTCTTCTCCTCCACAGGATCCCTTAATATCCTTTGTCTTCTGTCTTCTCCTCCACAGGATCCCTTAATATCCTTTGTCTTCTCCTCCACAGGATCCCTTAATATCCTTTGTCTTCTCCTCCACATGATCCCTTAATATCCTTTGCCTTCTCCTCCATATGATCCCTTAATATCCTTTGCCTTCTCCTCCACAGGATCCCTTAATATCCTTTGCCTTCTCCTCCATATGATCCCTTAATATCCTTTGCCTTCTCCTCCACATGATCCCTTAATATCCTTTGCCTTCTCCTCCACATGATCCCTTAATATCCTTTGCCTTCTCCTCCACAGGATCCCTTAATATCTTTTGCCTTCTCCTCCATATGATCCCTTAATATCCTTTGCCTTCTCCTCCACAGGATCCCTTAATATCTCTTGCCATCTCCTCCACATGATCCCTAAATATCCTTAGCATTCTCCTCCACATGATCAATTAATATCACTTGCCATCTCCTCCACATGATCCCTTAATACCCTTTGCCTTCTCCTCCACATGATCCCTTAATACCCTTTGCCTTCTCCTCCACATGATCCCTTAATATCCTTTGCCTTCTCCTCCACATGATCCCTTAATATCACTTGCCATCTCCTCCACATGATCCCTTAATATCCTTAGCATTCTCCTCCACATGATCCCTTAATATCCTTTGCCTTCTCCTCCACATGATCCCTTAATATCCTTTGCCTTCTCCTCCATATGATCCCTTAATATCCTTTGCCTTCTCCTCCACATGATCCCTTAATATCCTTTGCCTTCTCCTCCACATGATCCCTTAATATCCTTTGCCTTCTCCTCCACAGGATCCCTTAATATCCTTTGCCTTCTCCTCCATATGATCCCTTAATATCCTTTGCCTTCTCCTCCATATGATCCCTTAATATCCTTTGCCTTCTCCTCCACAGGATCCCTTAATATCCTTTGCCTTCTCCCCCACAGGATCCCTTAATATCTTTTGCCTTCTCCTCCACATGATCCCTTAATATCCTTTGCCTTCTCCTCCACATGATCCCTTAATATCCTTTGCCTTCTCCTCCACATGATCCCTTAATATCCTTTGCCTTCTCCTCCATATGATCCCTTAATATCCTTTGCCTTCTCCTCCACATGATCCCTTAATATCCTTTGCCTTCTCCTCCACAGGATCCCTTAATATCCTTTGCCTTCTCCTCCACATGATCCCTTAATATCCTTTGCCTTCTCCTCCACATGATCCCTTAATATCCTTTGCCTTCTCCTCCACAGGATCCCTTAATATCTCTTGCCATCTCCTCCACCGTTTGCGCTCCTGGAGGCATATGTCCATAACTGCACAAAACATGAGACTGGGTTGGTTTAATAACAAACTACATGGTATCAATAGGGAAACTTGAATCTAGCCAAGTGAGTATTAAGGGTTATTTGCCGGGAAGTGTTAGGGTACTATAATATCATATATATACCCTTAAATCTTTCAAATTGGTAAATGTTAAAACTACATATTCACAACCTCGATTCAAAGGTGTTGGGTTGTTTTACCTCTGAGCGGCACTTTTTTTGCACACAATGGGTTAAATGGCCAGGTCACAAGGACCTCGAAGGCTCAGAGAAGGTTGGTGGAGGGAATCCACTGGAACAGCTGTTGCGAGACAGATGGTAGCCTCCAGTCAAGGCCATCCAGCATGTTCTTTAACGTGCACAGAGTATGCCCTGTGCACGTTAAAGAACACGTTAAAGAAGTTGAGTGATGCCACGGATAAAGCAGAAACTTTCTTCTTTTTGTTACTTGTAGTTTGCGATAATGCGTCTTCCTCACACTGTAAAGCGGTCATTGAAACGCTATTTTTTATCAATTCCGCACACGGCGCCACGGCTTAACGTCCCATCCGACGGACGGCGGCCTTTCCAAGCCCATCGGTGTCCCCCATTGACCGTGGGCAGGGCGGGTAATTTTGCAAAGGTTTCGGAAAAAATAGCTGAAAGAAGAATTCTAGGATCTTAGTTTGCAATTTCTGCCCTAGACTAACATTGTTACATTCCATAAACCACACACAAACTTTGGGTTGGGTTGTTTTACCTCTGAGCGGCACTTTTTTGCACACCATGGGCTAAATGGCCAGGTCACATGGACCCCGAAGGCTCAGAGAAGGTTGGGGGAGGGGACCCACTAGAACAGCTGTTGGGAGACAGATGGTAGCCTCCCGTCAAGGCCATCCAGCGTGTTCTTTAACGTGCACAGGGTATGGCTCTCCCGCACACGGGGCCACGGCTTAACGTCCCATCTGACGGACGGCGGTCTTTCCAAGCCCATCGGTGTCCCCTACTGACCGTGGGAAGGGCGGGGAGTTTTGCGGAGATAAATCTCAACGCTGACCCAGCTGGGACTCGAACCTGGGAACTACAGATTACGAGCCTGGCGCGCTACCGACTGAGCCCCCCCCCCCCCCAACACACACACACAAACAAATATGTAAATATGAATTAAGGAAAATAAAAGTTTTAAAAACATTTCTGTAATGGAACGTCGGTTTATTGCCACCATTAATTGTTTCCAAAAAAATGAAAACCACCATTGCATAACTGTTTAAATTACATCAGCTACAATGTCGTATTTAAATCATCAACAGGCAAAATACGAATCAGGGAATCTGATCACGTTTAAACTGAACGACTCTCGTTAACCTTGAGTGATGCCACGGATAAAACAGAAACTTTCTTCGTTTTGTTACTTGTAGTTTACGATAATGCGTCTTCCTCACACTCTAAAGAGGTCATTGAAACGCTATTTTTATCAATTTCGGTTTTGATATAAAGTGTGATAGAGGAAGTATTAGATCATAAAGCAAATTTTTTATTTTCGTGACCTTTACCATTTTGGTTTTATATAAATATGTCTTAAGAATAGAAGAATTTTGGTATTTATATGTCTTAAGAAATTTCTTTTAACTCGTTTCGTGTGGTAGTTATTTGTTAGGTGATTGTTTTTAATTCAATCGGAAATATTTTTGCTTTAAGCGTGTTAACGTAATCACAGGTGGCCTTCAGTAAAGAAATATATGGCATGTTAACTGATTCAGAAATATTTTTAATATATGCATTGAGAGTTACGACTCTATGAGGCTTAATATGATGCAACTACAGAAGACGAATTGAAAAATTTAAATTCAAAAAAATTTTTCATTCAAAAAAATATTCAAGAAGAAGATTGAGGCCTTTCCAAGCCCATTGGTGTCCCCTACTGACCGTGGGCAGGGAGTTTTGCGGAGATAAATCTCAACATTGACCCAGCTGGGACTCGAACCTGGGAATTGCAGATTACGAGTCCGGGGCGCTACCGACTGAGCCACCCCAAGACATGTTGGTAATTGAACACTTTTTTAAATTGAGGAACAATCGTAACAGATAAGACAGAACAAACGTCCATTGTCATTGATAGCCGGGACTCGAACGTCACAGTATCACCGTGAGCCAAAGCGATACTACTGAGTCACCGAGGTCCGCTTCAACTTGATATATCACATTAAATAATTTGGTAACAAAAGTAACTGTGTGCCAAAACTATTAAGTGACCCTCAAAATTTATTTCTTATGACACCAATGGGGTTGGAAAGGCCCCCGTCCGTCGGATGGGACGTTAAGCCGTGGCCTCGTGTGCGGGAGAGCCTTACCCTGTGCACGTTAAAGAACACACTGGATGGCTTTGACGGGAGGCTACCATCTGTCTCCCAACAGTTGTTCCAGTGGGTCACCTCCCCCAACCTGCTCTGAGCCTTCGAGGTCCTTGTGACCTGGCCATTTAGCCCATGCTGTGCAAAAAAGTGCCACTGAGAGGTAAAACAACCCAACGTTAAAGAACACGCTGGATGGCCTTGACGAGAGGCTACCATCTGTCTCCCAACAGCTGTTTCAGTGGGTCCCCTCCCCCAACCTTCTCTGAGACTTCGGGGTCCATGTGACCTGGCCATTTAGCCCATGGTGTGCAAAAAAGTGTCGCTCAGAGGTAAAACAACCCAACGTTAAAGAACACGCTAGATGGCCTTGACGGGAGGCTACCATCTGTCTTCCAACAGCTGTTCCAGTGGGTCCCCTCCCCCATTGGGGCGGGGGGGGGGCTCAGTCGGTAGCGCGCCAGGCTCGTAATCTGTAGTTCCCAGGTTCGAGTCCCAGCTGGGTCAGCGTTGAGATTTATCTCCGCAAAACTCCCCGTCCTGCCCACGGTCAGTAGGGGACACCGATGGGCTTGAAAAGACCGCAATCTTGTTCTTGAATTTTTTTTCAATGAAAATTTTTTTTTGAATTTAAATTTTTCAATTCGTCTTCTGTAGTTGCATCATATTAAGCCTCATAGAGTCGTAACTCTCAATGCATATATTAAAAATATTTCTGAATCAGTTAACATGCCATATATTTCTTTACTGAAAGCCACCTGTGATTACGTTAACACGGTTAAAGCAAAAATATTTCCGATTGAATTAAAAACAATCACCTAACAAATAACTACCACACGAAACGAGTTAAAAGAAATTTCTTAAGACATATAACTACCAAAATTCTTCTATTCTTAAGACATATTTATATAAAACCAAAATGGTAAAGGTCACGAAAATAAAATATTTGCTTTATGAGCTAATACTTCCTCTATCACACTTTATATCAAAACCGAAATTGGTCGGATATAAAAAATCCGTCGGATGGGACGTTTAAGCCGTGGCCCTGTGCGCGGGAGAGCCATACCCTCTGCACGTTAAAGAACACGCTGGATGGCCTTGACGGGAGGCTACCATCTGTTTCCCAACAGCTGTTCCATTGGGACCCCTCCTCCAATCTTCTCTAAGCCTTCGGGGGGCGGGAGTGGCTCAGTCGGTAGCGCGCCAGGCTCGTAATCTGTTGTTCCCAGGTTCGAGTCCCAGCTGGGTCAGCGTTGAGATTTACCCGCCCTGCCCACGGTCAGTTTGGGACACCGATGGGCTTCGAAAGGCCGCCGTCCGTCGGATGGGACGTTAAGCCGTGGCCCCGTGTGCGGGAGAGCCATACCCTGTGCACGTTAAAGAACACGCTGGATGGCCTTGACGGGAGACTACCATCTGTCTCCCAACAGCTGTTCCAGTGGGTCCCCTCCCCCAACCTTTTTTGAGCCTTCGGGGTCCATGTGACCTGGCCATTTAGCCCATGGTGTGCAAAAAAAGTGCCGCTCAGAGGTAAAACAACCCAACCCAACTCTGAGCCTTCGGGGTCCTTGTGACCTGGCCATTTAGCCCATGGTTTGCAAAAAACTCGAGTTAAAATGTAATGGGGTCGTCGTGATATAGTCTCATTTTTTTTTAATAGAGGTAAAACCTCTGTACAGCTTTTTTTAATCAGAGGTAAAACAACCCAACGTTAAAGAACACGCTAGATGGCCTTGACGGGCGGCTACCAACTGTCTCCCAACAGCTGTTCCAGTGGGTCCCATCTCCCAACCTTCTCTGAGCCTTCGGGGTCCTTGTGACCTGGCTTTGGGTTGGGTTGTTTTACCTCTGAGCGGCACTTTTTTGCACACCATGTGCTAAATGGCCAGGTCACATGGACCCCGAAGGCTCAGAGAAGGTTGGGGGAGGGGACCCACTGGAACAGCTGTTGGGAGACAGATGGTAGCCTCCCGTCAAGGCCATCCAGCGTGTTCTTTAACGTGCACAGGGTATGGCTCTCCCGCACACGGGACCACGGCTTAACGTCCCATCCGACGGACGGCGGTCTTTCCAAGCCAATCGGTGTCCCCTACTGACCGTGGGCAGGGCGGGGAATTTTGCGGAGATAAATCTCAACGCTGACACAGCTGGGACTCGAACCTAGGAACTACAGATTACGAGCCTGGCGCGCGACCGACTGAGCCACCCCCGCCCCAATTTTGTCGGTAAACAAAGTTAGTAATAAGATGAAAAATGAATGGTTTTATTAAGCAACAAACACTAAAAATCGTCAATAAATCATTATACTTGGAAAACTACCATTAGCAAAATGAAAACAAAGAGCTAATATTTTTGACGAAAAAAAACTGAAATTTGTGAAAACCAAACCTTAGTCTGTGAAAAACGTTAAGCCGAAACACCATACAACTATGTTTAATTATATATAAGTCCTTATATGTCTTTGCTTAAAGAATGCAGTTAAAAAAATTATGCTTAACGTGTTTAAAAAAAAATGATACTATATCACGACGACCCCATTACATTTTAACTCGAGTGCAGTATGATTAAATGTTAATGGATAGGAATTTCGTTCTGTTTCATCAACCATAATTTACATCTCAGCTCTAACTGCTGCAGTTGGGTTGTTTTACCTCTGAGCGGCACTTTTTTGCACACCATGGGCTAAATGGCCAGGTCACAAGGACCCCTAAGGCTCATAGAAGGTTGGGGGAGGGGACCCACTCGAACAGCTGTACGTCCCATCCGACGGACGGCGGCCTTTCCCAAGCCCATCGGTGTCCCCTACTGACCGTGGGCAGGTCGGGGAAATTTTGCGGAGGTAAATCACAACGCTGACAAAGCTGGGACTCCAACCTGGGAACTACAGGTTACGAGCATGGCGCGCTACCAACTGAGCCACACCCGCCCCCACTTATCCGGGATTTCAGTGTTAGTAGGGGTGTTTCTGAATGAGAAAAGCTGTAGAAACTTGAAGTCCCTATCAGAATTCTTTTGAAACTTCTCTGATTCTTCAATCTTTCCAGTGTTACGCATGGGAAAGGATTCGAATCTAAAAAAGTTTAAAACACTAATTTTAAAACTTAACTGTTAAAGATTAATTCCCATTTGCGAAAAAAAATGCTCGTTATTGGAGAGAATTCCAAGCAAATCAGAAGAGTAATTCTCGTATACATGTTAAAGCAAATAAAACAAAAAACAGTCTCACGCGGTACTAACTACACTTCAAGTTCGCAATAAAATTTTTCCAGTAAAAGGTTCAAGTCTTGTCATTTTCAATTTAGTGCCCGATAAAACTGAAAATTCTGTTAATTAAAATTTCGAAAAATGCGAATAATAATATCTTATTAACACATATTAAGTCAAAAGAAAGTTTTTCAGTTCGTTCTTTAAAAAAACTGTAAGGGAAAGTTGGGGTTATTTTTCTCTGAATGAACTCCCAAGGGCTCAGATAAGATTGAAGGAAGGGAAACCACTGTACAGCTGTTAGGAAAGGTTGAAGGAAGGGAAATCACTGTACAGCTGTTAGGAAAGGTTGAAGGAAGGGAAACCACTGTACAGCTGTTAGGAAAGGTTGAAGGAAGGGAAACCACTGTACAGCTGTTAGAAAAGGTTGAAGGGGGAAACCACTGTACAGCTGTTAGGACAGGTTGAAGCAAAGGGAAACCACTGTACAGCTATTAGGAAAGGTTTAAGAAAGAGAAACCACTGTACAGCTGTTAGGAAAGGTTGAAGGAAGGGAAACCACTGTACAGCTGTTAGGAAAGTATGAAGGAAGGAAACCACTGTACAGCTGTTAGGAAAGGTTGAAGGAAGGGAAACCACTGTACAGCTTTTAGGAAAGGTTCAATGAAGGGAAACCACTGTACAGCTGTTAGGAAAGGTTGAAGGAAGGGAAACCACTGTACAGCTGTTAGGAAAGGTTGAAGGAAGGGAAACCACTGTACAGCTGTTAGGGAAGGTTGAAGGAAGGGAAACCACTGTACGGCTGTTAGGAAATGTTGAAGGAAGGGAAACCACTGTACAGCTGTTAGGAGAGAGATGGCATTCTGCCTCCAAAGCCATCCATCATGTTGTTTAACGTGCTCAGAATGTGGCTCTGTCGCAAAATGAATCAGTCCTTTAACGTCTCATCGAATGGACTGCAGCCTACTGACAGAGTGAATGTGCAGAGTGAAGATGAATCTCAACGGTGACCCAAGTGGGACTCGAACCTGGAAACTGTAGATACGAACACTGTAGCGCTGCCGATTGAGTGCTCTTATACTTACTGCAAAATATAAATATTATTCTAATTCATAGAAAAAAAACTAACGTTTCCCTGTTTAGTTACCCTCCTTTTCATTTAATGGAAGATTTCTGGCGATGCTAATTTTGTATTTCGCGTTTATTCGTTGTATTTGCCATTCATAAATCTTTGCTAAAAGAATAAATTGAAATTAAAAACATTCCGCTATCTGAATGGATAAAGTTACTGCTGAGTAACACAATTAGTGAACCCCTTCCCAACAGAGTCCTTAGGAAGCTGTTTTTCTCAACATAGTACTTCAGTTTTAACAGTACGTATCCTTGAATCAGAAGGTCAGAAAATACTAGAATAGCTTCTTATGAGTTGCAAACATCTGACATATTAATAATTACTAGGGATGCTAACTTGCATACATAGTAAGATTCTGTATACTGAAAGTTTGTTCCACATAGACAAAACAAGGGTAATTTTCCAAGTATAATGATTCATTAGCGGTTTTTAGTGTTTGGAGGTGGGTTAGTAACACCATTCGTTTTTCATCCAAATTATTAACTTTTTACTGATAAAATTAATTAACGAACTCTTGTTTTGTCGACGTGTATCAAACTTTCTCTATACAGAATCTGATTATGCATGCAAGTTTGCATCCCTAGTTGTTATTAATACATCATAATAAATTGATTGCAAATAATAAGACGCTACTTCTAGTATTTTCTGACCTTCAAGGATATGGACTATTAAAACTAAAGTACGATTAAATATTTGATATTTATAAATAGGAAAGTGAAAATAAAAAGGGAATATTTTTAATGAAGGGAAGAAAATTGAGGTTTATGGTAAAGGTTTATAAAGTATCCAAGATGCAGTCCTTGAAATACCTTATATTACAATACCATATACCTCGGACGCATTGTCTTATACAGGGTGAATCTGAAAAAGTGGGAAAAACTTTACGGGGTGGTAGAACGCAGCTATACGAGCAATATTCGTCATAGAATGTATGGTCGGAACGCAAGCGGTGAGAAGTTAAAAAGTAGTTTTCCACTGTCACATTTAAAGAATGAACACAAGAAGGAGAGGAGATACTTCAGAAAACATTTTATTAACAGGAATGTAATTGAGGTACGTGCTCAAAGAAATTGCTCAAAAGAGCTGCCGCCAACTGTAATGCAGGCTTCACACCTGCGGGATAGGGACCGACGCACATTTGCGAAGACACCAGGCATTTCCCGAATATCGCCGGCAACAACGGCGATCCTGGCGACTAGATCCATATCGGTTTCAATGGGGCACTCGCACCGTACACAAGTGCATATCCGCCATTTCGTGGGTAGTATAACCAGCCATCCTCTCGGCAATTCACGGTAGAAATGCCGTTGGGTGCGAGGACCGACCCTTTTATACCATTTCCAACGCCACCTAGCGGCTCGCCGTTTGCGTTCCGACCATACATTCTGTGACAAATATTGCTCGTATAGCTGCGTTCTACCACCCCGTAAAGTTTTGCCCACTTTTTCAGATTCACCCTGTATACGTCCTTATATGTCTTTGCTGAACGAATACATAAAAAAAACTTTGCTTGAGGGTGTTATAAACTATAACGAGACTATTATATACCCCTACGAGACTACACACCCGATTAAACGTAATTCCGGAAAAGCATGATTACATATTATGATTAGGAAGTAAGTTCTGTTTCATCAACCCTATTTTAGGTGTCAGCTCTAAATGATGGAGTGAGATTTATTTTCAATTATCCCGGATTTCAGTGTTAGTAGGGCGTATTTGTGAATGACAAAAACCGTAGAAATATTAAGCACCTGCTGGGAATTTCTACTAACTTCGGTGACTCTTCAATCTTTAGAGTGTTACTCATGGGAAAAGGAAATATTATAACTTAAAAAAGAAAAGGGTTAAAACACTAATTTTAATATTTAACTGGTAGATTGAATTTCATACTTGTGAATATAGAATGCCTGTTGTCGAAGAGAATCAAGTATCTTGATTTTAAAACTGCTAAAGGGTGGAATGCCAAAGAAATGAAGGATTCGGAAAAATGCGAGTCATATTACCTCCTACCAAAGCAGAAAAAAATTTTCATATACATTTTGAAGCAAATAAGAAAAAAAAAGCTTTCTCGCTGCAGTTAAAAAAAACAACTCGTATACATTCCCTTTCACACGCTACTAACTATATCGCAAATTTCCAATACTCACTGCTACCAAAATAAAGTTTTAAATTTATATAACCGAAAATTACAAACAGGAAAGTGAAAGTAAAAAAAGGATATTTTTGAAGAAAAATTGAGGTTTACGGTAAAGTATTATAAAAGAATCCAAGATCCAGTTCTCGAAATATGTTATTCTACAATACCATAACCCGTCGATGCATCTCCTTATATAGGTCCTTATATGTCTTAGCTGAACGAATACATAAAAAAAAAGTTGCTTAAGAGTATTATACACTATAACGTTACTATTATACACTAGAACGCGACTACAGACCCAATTAAACATAATTCCGGAAAAGGTTGATTACATATTATGATTAGGAAGTCACTTCTGTTTCATCAACCCTAATTTAAGTGTCAGCTCTAAATGAAGCAATGAGATTTGCTTTCAATTATAATTTCATTTATAATTTATTAATTTCAATGTTAGAAAGGAGTATTTCTGAATGACAAAAGCTGTTGAAATTTTAAGCACCTACTGGGATTCTTTACTAACTTCGACCATTTTACTTTTTATCTTTTACGAGTGGCCCAGTCAGTAGCGCGCCAGACTCGTAATCTGCAGTTCCCAAGTTTGAATCCCAGCTGTGTCAGCGTTGAGATTTATCTCCGCAAAATTACCCGCCCTGCCCACAGTCAGTAGGGGACACCGATGGGCTTGGAAAGGCCTCCGTCCGTCCGATGGGACATTAAGCCGTGTGTGGGAGAGCCATACCCTGTGCACGTTAAAGAACATGCTGGATGGTCTTGACGGGAGACTACCATCTGTGTCCCAACAGCCGTTACAGTTGGTCCCCTCCCCCAACTTTCTCTGAGCCATCGGGGTCTTTGTGACCTGGTCATTTAGCCCATTGTGTGCAAAAAAGTACCGCTCAGAAGTAAAACAACCAACCGAGAGAGCCATACACTGTACACGTTAAAGAACACGCTGGATGGCCTTTACGCGAGGCTACCATCTGTCTCCCAATAGCTGTTTCAGTGGGTCCCCTTACCCAACCTTCTCTGAGCCTGCGGAATACTTCTGATATGGCCATTTAGCCTATTCTGTACAAAAAAGTGCCGCTCAGAGGAAAAACAACCCAACCGAGAGAAAAATGCACTGTGCACGTTAAGGAACATACTGGATGGCCTTGACGGGAGGCTACCATCTATCTCCCCACCAGCCGTTTCAGTTTGTCCCCTTACCCAACCTTCTCTGAGCCTTCGGGGTCCTTGTGACCTGGCCATTTAGACCATTGTGTACAAAAAAGTGCCGCTAAGAGGAAAACAATCAACCGAGAGTGCCATACACTGTGCACGTTAAAGATCACGCTGGATGGAATTGAAGGAAGGCTACCATCTATCTCCCAACAGACGTTCAAGTGGGTCCCCTCCCCCAACATTTTATGAGCCATCGGGGTCCTTGTGTCCTGGCCATTTATCCCATTGTGTACAAAAAAGTGCTCCTCAGAGGTAAAACAACTCAACCGACAGAGCAATACACTGTGCACGTTAAAGAACACGCTGGATGGCCTTGACGGGAGGCTACCATCTGTCTTCCAACAGCCGTTACAGTGGGTCCCCTCCCCCAACATTCTTTGAGCCATCGGGGTCCTATTGACCTGTCCATTTAGTCCATTGTGAACAAAAAACTGCCTCTCAGAGGTAAAACAACCAACCGAAAGAGCCATACACTGTGCACATTAATGAACACGCTGGATGGCCTTGACGGGAGACTTCCATTTGTCTCCCAACAGCCGTTTCAGTTAGTCCCCTTCGTCAACTTCTCTGAGTCATCGGGGTCCTTGTGAGCTGGCCATTTAGCCCATTGTGTACAAAAAAGTGCCGCTCACAGGTAAAACAACCAACCGAAAGAGCCATACACTGTGTATGTTAAAGAACACGCAGGATGGCCTTGACGGGAGGCTACCATCTGTCTCCCAACAGCCGTTCCAGTGGGTCCCCTCCCCCCAACCTTCTCTGAACCATCGGGGTCCTTGTGAGCTAGCCATTTAGCCCATGGTGTGCAAAAAAGTGACGCTTAGAGTTAAAACAACCCAACGTTAAAGAACACGCTGGATGGCCTTGACGGGAGGCTACCATCTCTCCCAATAGCTGTTCCAGTGGGTCCCCTCCCCCAACCTTCTCTGAGCCTTCGGGTTCCATGAGACCTGGCCATTTAGCCCATTGTGTACAAAAAAGTGCCGCTCAGAGGTAAAACAACCCAACCGAGAGAGTAATACACTGTGCACGTTAAAGAACACGCTGGATGACCTTGACGGGAGGCTACCATCTGTCTCCCAACAGCTGTTCCAGTGGGTCCCCTCCCCCAATCATCTCCGAGTCTTCGTGATCCTTGTGACCTGGCCATTTAGCCCATGGTGTGAAAAAAAGTGCCGCTCAGTAAGTAAAACAACCCAACCCACCAAGTTCTCCACGTGCTGGCCTCTTTTGCTCACTTGGTAAAAAAGATCAGCTTCAGTGAGCTATCTTCCTTCGAGATTGATATGAATTCAGTTAATGAAAATATCATTTCCATATTTCACTTATAATTTTACTTTAAAGAGTTCATATAGTAAGATAGGTACGTTTTAAGTGCGTCTAACGTCGTTTTGACAAACACTGCAAATTACGAGAGAAAGGCAATAAGGAAGTTAAAACGATTAATGAAATTTGGCAATTATCTACCACTAGTTTTATGAAATAATTTATTATAATTAACTTCAGTTCGTTTATTCAACGCAGTGTAAACGACTGACATAGGCATATATCACGGATGTATTTCAACGATATGTCCATTCTATAAGAAAATCAAATTTTATTGGAAATGTACAAATGATAACTCATGCCTTCATTGGGGATATCCATACTGATTGTAAAAGTGCATTATTATTTTGCTTCTTAAAGTATTCATGGAAGGCACTTTTCATTCATTCGGTCACGTTAAGTTTCTTTTCAGCTGTTTTAGCTATTAAAAAGAACAATAATCCAAAGTTTCAAACTCTATGGTAATACCTCAAATGGCAAAGTTTTTTTCCACTAAAGTCTCGCTCAAATACGATTTGTCGGATTTTTTGACCGAAACAAATATATACATTCGAAAAGTATATGAACGCTATTATAATCATATGTTAACCGTTTATAAATCAGGAAAACCTGGGAGTAAGGTTGATATTAGGTGTAAGCTTTGGTTGAAATATTTTTTTCAACGTAGGTTGGGTTGGGTAGTTTTTCCTCTGAGCGGCACTTTTTTGCACACCATGGGCTAAATGGCCAGGTCACATGGACCCCGAAGGCTCAGAGAAGGTTGGGGGAGGGGACCCACTGGAACAGCTGTTGGGAGACAGATGGTATCCTCCCGTCAAGGCCATCAAGCGTGTTCTTTAACGTGCACAGGGTATGGCTTTCCCGCACACGGGGCCACGGCTTAACGTCCCATCCGACGGACTGCGGCCTTTCCAAGCTCATTGGTGTCCGCTACTGACAGTGGGCAGCGCGAGGAGTTTTGTGGAGATACGTCTCAACCCTGACCCAGCTGGGAACTGTAGATTACGAGTCGGGAGCGCTACCGACAGCCACCCCCGCCCCATTTTTAGTTCGGCATGTCCTTTAATGAGGAGACATGCAAAAGCTAAGTAGGTGCTGCTTTTCTGTTACATTTACATTTTATATCGATAATCAACATTTAACATTACTTTGATTGACAAAATATACGTCCTGATTATAATAAATATATATCCTATCCAATGAAATATTAGGAGTTATTCCACGGACGTAAGGTGGGAATTCGAGTACTATATTTCAAGGTATGGTATATTTTATGGTATAACTAATGTTGTGTCCCGAGACACCCTGAAAAATTCTCATCCTGCCAGCCGATTAGAAAAGAATTCTCATTTTGGTTTAATATTTTCGAAAAAATACTCTTTATAATACTCACGTGAAAAGTAAAATTGTGTATTGTGAATACTGATCATTTTCGAACGCGAATACTATTCTGATTTCCCAACATTTACATTATCTAACGGTTGAATTCCACGGGGATTCGAAATGAATCGGAATTCCAAGAAATCTCAACACATGAAAGAATTCTTTTGATGCGAGTCAGGTCCTTGATATAGGAAATAAACGGGTACAGTCGGTCAAAAAAGTATCCGAACGCTATGGTTGTATACAAAATTAAAAAAAAAACAACTAGCAACGATTTTTTTAGAAATTAGTGATCTGGCAATCTTCGTGTACAGTACACGAAGGTTGCCAGATCATTAATTTCTAAAAAAATCGTTGCCAGATATTTTTTTTGAATTTTGTATGCAACCATTGCGTTCGGATACTTTTTTGAGCGACTGTACAGTCGCTGAAAAAGTATCCGAACACTATAGTTGATTACAGAATTCAGAAAAAAATATTTGGCAACGATTTTTTTTATAAATTAGTGATCTGGCAATCTTCGTGTCACGTGACACGAAGGTTGCCAGATCACTAATTTATTGTTTATTTGATTATTATTATTATTATCTATTATTTATTTGAGCGACTGTACAGGTAAGATCAGGCCATAAAAATTTTCCGATATAAATCTTTAGCTCCATTTTAGTAAATTTTAAACAAATAGGTGTGTATATATATACTTATTTTAATAATTTTTTCACCTACGTTCCAATAATTATCATTCTCAAAACGAGGTTATAGGCAAGGCTACCTTTACAATGAAGACCTGACAGTGTTTAATGACGTCACGTAAGAGATAGAACTTTTGAAACAATTAGTATATTATTGTAAAGTTGATTTCATTATACCTGACATCTATATTTAATGTACCAATATTTAAATATACATTCAGTAATACATGTTTCTTTTCATTGTTAATCTTATTATGATTTTCGATGGGAACCCTTTGACCAATACATAAACGAATTTTCGACTATTTTGTCTAAAATGCATTTTTTACAGCTACCGTTTAAAAATTTATTTATTACTAAAAGTGCAAATTCAAACTAAGGAAAGATTCGAAAAAACTGAGTAATAACTAATATATTTTTAGTGTTGATCCCAAAGGAATTTCCATTTACAGTTTAAAGCAAAAAAATTAATATCTTCAGAGAAATATGACAAAGCAGAATAATTCTGAAAAGAAAATACTAGATTCTCTGCTCAATAATTTCGCTTGTTGAAAAGCTTTTTAACGAATACACCGTACAATCAGTAATCCTTCACTCTATGTGCATTTTCATGTCTTTGCTAAAAGAATACATTAAAAATTTAAATCTAACGCTGCTGAAACGATTTCTTCACACTATAATTGTCTTAAATGAAAATCTGTTTACAACACCAGCTCAACCAATGGGGAATCCAAAGCAACCTTCGTGTAAAGTTCACGAAGGTTGCGAGATCACTAATTTCTAAAAAAAATCGTGCCAAAAATTTTTTCTGAATTCTGTGATCAACCATAGTGTTCGGATATTTTTTTGAGCGACTGTACAAAACTTCGATCAGAAAGGTTAAAAAACCTGAAAAAGGTACACTAAAGAAACACAAAAAAAATATTTTGAAAGAGCAGAACGGGAAAATTCTCAACTTAAAAACGAAAACATACATTTCAAAAGAATTAGAAAAAATAACTACTTTTTAGGAATGAATGATATATTTTGATTAGAACAAAAACATACATTTTTAATACGTGTTCTGCCTTATATGGTGCTTAGTGTACCTAACTGCTAAGATCAGCTAGCGTGTGTGAATGTTTGTATGTTATATGAGAAACCAGGACGAACTTAACTAGCTTCTACGATATCTTTGTGTAGGGAAGTTTTTTTTTCTTTAATTATTTAGTTATGCATATAAATACGTTTGGTCAATTAATTGGAAAAATGTGCAGATTCAGTATTTTTTTTGTGCTGCAGCAGATTGAATGGGCCTGTTACACATATGTCTCAATATGCATGATATATAATCAATTCATGCATATTGTCACTTGGCTATTTACCCTATTTGTACAAAAAAGTGCCACTTAGATGTAACCCAACCCGTATATTTATAATAATAGGTAGGAAGGTCTGTATACACGCAGCAAAATACACATAAAAAATATTTTGTTCTATGTTCATAAAATAAAAAAAATATTTAACGTAATAAAAAAATACACTCAGGCTTGGTTATTTTTTTTTTCTACCCACGGATGCTGAAAATTACTGCAGTGTAAAAATATTACTACATTTGAAGTTGCAAATATTTCACTCTGATACATTAATAATAATAGGTCGTGCCGTACAGAAGCAGTCATATACGCATAAAGAAATTTTGTTTTATATTAATAAAATAAAAAAAAAAATCATGAATGTTTACATCATAATGAATAAATTCATTATGATATAAACATTTATGATTTTACATAATAACATTTTTTAAACCACACATGCTAAAAGTATTTAAGAAGTTACCATCTGGCAAATAAAAATGGTTAATAAAAGAAGGCAAATTCAAAAATGCGCTGGAAACCAAAGGTATATTAGAAATCATTCCATTGAATTCACAAGCTGGAATGCTTTGTAACGATATCATTGGCCACACCGCAACCTTGCATTACCTACACGGCTCTATAAGACTTTGCTGAAAGAAAGTTTTCAAAAAAATATTTGGTAGCCGGTATGCAAGGCGATTTAAGTAAATCAGACTATAAATGTAACACAGAGGGAGCGAATCAACTAGCATTGTGATGCTACCTCTGATTAAACCACATACCTGCTGTGGTACAATAAGAACTGAACACTGCCTGTTTAACTGAAGCAGTGTTCAGTTAAATCCATACTTAATGTTATAAGAACATAAGAATGCGAGTAAAAAGGTTCTAAATGGATTATGTTGCATAATTGACAGAAACAGTGAAAAATATTTTTGAGTTTAAAAAAAAGATAAAACTAATGTTGTAAGAATACTAAATCTATTCAAAGAAACTTTGAGAGGAGTGGATCAGGTGTTTCTCCAAGCTTGTAATCTGCAGTTCCTACCAGGTCCAGCGTTGAGATTTATCTCCTGAAATCTCCCTGCACTTGATCAGTTAGGTAGAACCATGAGCTTGGAAAGCTGTAAAGGACCACACAGGCATGCCGTTTGCCAAATGAGATTTCAAGCCGTGTGCCCTATCAACGCCACGTTGACACTGCAATAACAGAAGACCTAATTTTTTTTTAAAAAAAGTACAGTTTTAGTGACTGAATGAATGTGTTAATGAGTTAATTTTTTATGTTCTCAAATATTTTAATAAAATTCTAATGAATAAATTATTTTATTTTCTAACTAGTTTTCAAATAAATGGATTTAACTTAAATTTTAAACCAATTAAATCAATTACATTATTATACATAATTAATTTCCATTCCTACTTTTGTTCAAGGCTGTCAAGGTAACCTTGATCCTGTTTGAGAATACGATGCATGATCTTGAAGGGAGGTTAACATCTGTCTCCCAACAGCTGTTCAATGAGTCCCCTTCCTAGAAACTTCTCTGGGTCCTTGTGATTGGATTATTTTACCTCTGAGCGGCACTTTTTTGCACACCATGGGCTAAATGGCCAGGCCACATGGACCCCGAAGGCTCAGAGAAGGTTAGGGGAGGGGACCCACTCGAACAGCTGTTGGGAGACAGATGGTAGCCTCCCGTCAAGGCCATCCAGCGTGTTCTTTAACGTGCACAGGGTATGGCTCTCCCGCACACGTGGCCACGGCTTAACGTCCCATCCGACGGACGGCGGCTTTTCCAAGCCCATCGGTGTCCCCTACTGACCGTGGGCAGGGCGGAGAATTTTGCGGAGATAAATCTCAACGCTGACCCAACTGGGACTCGAACCTGGGAACTACAGATTACGAGCCTAGGGACTCACTGGAACAGCTGTTGGGAGACAGATGGTAGCCTCCCGTCAAGGCCATCCAGCGTGTTCTTTAACGTGCACAGGGTATGGCTCTCCCGCACACGTGGCCACGGCTTAACGTCCCATCCGACGGATGGCGGCCTTTTCAAGCCCATCGGTGTCCTCTACTGACCGTGTGCAAGGCGGGGAAATTTTGCGGAGATAAATCTCAACGCTGACCCAGCTGGGACTCGAACCTGGGAACTACAGATTATGAGCCTGGCGCGCAACCGACTGAGCCACCCCCGCCCCTGGATCCTTGTGACATGGCTATTTAGCTCATCGCAAAAATAAGTGCCGTTCAGAAGTAGAATAATCCCAACTCTGAGAGGACAAAAAACTTCGAAAGTTTTATGCAAATAACAAGTTCTGCTTGAGGCAAAAAAAATTATTCTCATCCGTCCCGCTAATGAGAAATGTTGTTTGTCCAATGCCTTAGCAATCAAGTAAACAGACAGATAAGAAAATGTTTAACAGTATACAAAAACTTCTTAGGTCTAACAAGAGTTCGTGAGATTTCCATACAGAAACTATTTAAATTGAAAATATAAGTCGTCACATTGAATATAATACACAAAAGACAAAAACAACTCAAAACAAAAAATTTCTAGTAATCCAGAAAGTGTGAAAGTCAGAAAGGAAGAAACATTCAATATATATGTCACATGTAAACAGTTCTAGTTTAATGGAAAAAAGTTTCCACATCATCCAGTTTCAAAACGTAATTCTTGAGAACTTTAGAAAACAAATGATATAAGTTAATCATTATTAATTTGTGTTATTAGTTTTTAATCAGACGAAGAATATATAAATTTTGGTTATTTTACCTCTCGGTATCTTTGAATAACATAGGTGGTTGGAATGTGAGGACTCTGCACAGAGCTTATTCTCTTGGGTTGGGTTGTTTTACCTCTGAGCGGCACTTTTTTGCACACCAGGGGCTAAATGGCCAGGTCACATGGACCCCGAAGGCTCAGAGAAGGTTGGGGGAGGAGACCCACTGGAACAGCTGTTGGGAGACAGATGGTAGCCTCCCGTCAAGGCAATCCAACGTGTTCTTTAACGTGCACAGGGTACGGCTCTCCTGTACACAGCTTAACATCCCATCCGTGGACGGCGGTCTTTCCAAGCCCATCGGTGTCCCCTACTGACCGTGGGCAGGGCGGGGAATTTTTGCGGAGATAAATCTCAACGCTGACCCAGCTGGGACTCGAACCTGGGAACTACAGATTACGAGCCTGGCGCACTACCGACTGAGCCACCCCCGCCCCCTTATTCCCTTGATATCCTCACACAAGAATTCCACCATTATAATTTAGATATTTAGGCTTGCAAAAGACCAGATGGACAGATAAAGGTGAGATTCTTAAAGATATTATCATTAAGAATCTCACCTTCCTGAATTTCTCTTTTCAGGGAGGGGAGATAAATAGCATCTTCAAAATTTCTCTTTTCAGGAAGGGAAGATAATAAGCATTTCCAAGGAGTCCATTAATGAATAGCGTGTCTGCTTCTCAGCAGACACGCTAGTGATGATCTTCTAGGACATGAGTCCATTAATGAATGTTTTCTACAGCAAATTTTTAGACAAACATTAAAGACTTGAATGTTATCTGCTGTTATGCCCCCACTGAGGATGCCGACGAGGATGAGAAGGATAGGTTTTACAGGCAACTTCATATTTTGAATTCTGTCCAGAAAGGAGATATTACCCTTGTTCTAGGTGACTTCAATGCCATAGTTGGTACTGACTCTGACCTCTGGGGAGGGGTGATAGGCCCTTTTGGTATTGGTAGCTGCAATGGCAATGGGCAACGTCTCCTACAGGTAAGTAAAATCAATGGATTCAGAATAACTAACACTTATTACAAACACCGCGACATACATAAGTACACATGGGTTTCACCTGATGGGCTGCATAACAATTTGATTGATTACATATTAATTAACAGCAAATGGGCTAGTTCTGTTAGGAATACCAGGTCATATAGGGGAGCTGAAATTGGATCTGACCATTATCTTGTTAAAAGTGTCTTGCAACTTAAAAAGTCGTATATATATATATCTAGACTAGGGCATCACTGAGTAGCGCGCCAATCATCATCTTGAAGATGATTGTCGTGCTACTTTTTAATGCAATTCTTTTCCTAATTTATATAAATAATTTTTTTTTCGTGATAAATAACAAAAACAATGGTTCGATTCATTTCTTTGAAATGACGGATACTAAACGTTCTTAAGAAGTTAGCTTTTATCAAATAACAATAGTAAAAGAAAAATTAGTATCCTGAGGAGAAATAAAAAAAAAAAAGCGGTATACCAAGAAGTTTCGTTACAAATCATTTCAAGGGCTCTTGCGTTGGAATACAGTGGACCCCCGATATAACGCGCATGTCGGGCGGGAAACAACACCCGCGTTATAAGGTGAACTGCGTTATACCGGTGGTGGCGACACAATAAATTTCTCACTGTAAGCTTTTCTTTTTCTCATCATGCATACAATAATTAAACACTCTTCAAAATACATGCAGGAACTCAATACATACACAATTACTCAATGCGCAGTAACAATAAAATGCGATACTCACTAACGCCGCACGGACCTGTATAAACATGTTTGAACTTATCGCGAACATCGCCAGCGCTATAACCGAGTCGCGGTATAACGAGCAGCGCTATAACGAAGGTCAACTGTACTTCTTAACGATACTACTGTGCATCCCGCAGCTGAGAGATTCATATACATCTTCATAAGCTTTAGCCGAAATAAAATTTTCAAAACATAAATTTTTGTACGGCTAAGGTGAACTGTTGCATAACTACCGCATTAATCATCATCGCGGCACAAATACTTGGGCGGTAGGTCTAAATAAGGCAGAATAACTCTGACAATAATTAAACCCTGACAAGTATTAGTAGGGCATGTCGTTTAATGAGAAGGCATGTAAAAGCTAAGTGGGTTGGATTGTTTTACCTCTCAGCGGAACTTTTTTGCACACCATGGTCTAAATGGCCAGGTCACATGGACCCCGTAGGCTCAGAGAAGGTTGGGGGAGGGGACCCACTGGAACAGCTGTTGGGAGACAGATGGTAGCCTCCCGTCAATGCCATCCAGCGTGTTCTTTAACGTGCACAGATTATGGCTCTCCCGTACACAGATCCACGGCCCATCCGACGGATGGCGGCCTTTCCAAGCCCATCGGTGTCCCCTACTGACCCTACTGACCCCCCTCTGGGTGCGCCACTGTATGTATCCTGTTCAGGCCACTAGAATAATAGAAGTTATACCACGGATCTTAGAGAAAATTTCAATACCAGATTTCCAATAACTAATGTTCTAGCCTAAGGGGGTGGCTTAGTCGGTAGCGCGTCAGGCCCGTAATCTGTAGTTCCCACGTTCGAGTCCCAGCTGGGTCAGCTTTGAGATTTATCTCCGCAAAAATTCCCCGCCCTGCCCACGGTCAGTAGGGTACACCGATGGGCTTGGAAAGGCCGCCGTCCGTCGGATGGGACGTTAAGCCGTGGCCCGTGTTCGGGAGAGCCATACCCTGTGCACGTTAAAGAACACACTGGATGGCCTTGACGGGAGGCTACCATCTGTCTCCCAACAGCTATTCCAGTGGGTCCCCAACCTTCTCTGAGCCTTCGGGGTCTATGTGACCTGGCCATTTAGCCCAATGGTGTGCAAAAAAAGTGTCGCTCAGAAGTAAAACAACCCAACCCAAAACAACCTCCCATCAAGGCCATCCAGTGTGTTCTTTAACGTTGGGTTGATTTACCTCTGAGAGGCACTTTTTTGCACACCATGGGCTAAATGGCCAGGTCCCAAGGACCCCGAAGGCTCAGAGAAGGTTGGGGGTGGGGACCCACTGGAACAGCTGTTGAAAGACAGATGGTAGCCTCCCATCAAGGCCATCCAGTGTGTTCTTTAACGTTGGGTTGTTTTACCTCTGAGAGGCACTTTTTTGCACACCATGGGCTAAATAGCCAGGTCCCAAGGACACCGAAGGCTCAGAGAAGTCTGGGTGAGGGGACCCACTGAAACGACTGTTGGAAGACAGATGGTAGCCTCCCATCAAGGCCATCCAGTGTGTTCTTTAACGTTGGGTTGTTTTACCTCTGAGAGGCACTTTTTTGCACACCATGGGCTAAATAGCCAGGTCCCAAGGACACCGAAGGCTCAGAGAAGTCTGGGTGAGGGGACCCACTGAAACGACTGTTGGAAGACAGATGGTAGCCTCCCATCAAGGCCATCCAGTGTGTTCTTTAACGTTGGGTTGTTTTACCTCTGAGAGGCACTTTTTTGCACACCATGGGCTAAATAGCCAGGTCCCAAGGACACCGAAGGCTCAGAGAAGTCTGGGTGAGGGGACCCACTGAAACGACTGTTGGAAGACAGATGGTAGCCTCCCATCAAGGCCATCCAGTGTGTTCTTTAACGTTGGGTTGTTTTACCTCTGAGAGGCACTTTTTTGCACACCATGGGCTAAATAGCCAGGTCCCAAGGACACCGAAGGCTCAGAGAAGTCTGGGTGAGGGGACCCACTGAAACGACTGTTGGAAGACAGATGGTAGCCTCCCATCAAGGCCATCCAGTGTGTTCTTTAACGTTGGGTTGTTTTACCTCTGAGAGGCACTTTTTTGCACACCATGGGCTAAATAGCCAGGTCCCAAGGACACCGAAGGCTCAGAGAAGTCTGGGTGAGGGGACCCACTGAAACGACTGTTGGAAGACAGATGGTAGCCTCCCATCAAGGCCATCCAGTGTGTTCTTTAACGTTGGGTTGTTTTACCTCTGAGAGGCACTTTTTTGCACACCATGGGCTAAATAGCCAGGTCCCAAGGACACCGAAGGCTCAGAGAAGTCTGGGTGAGGGGACCCACTGAAACGACTGTTGGAAGACAGATGGTAGCCTCCCATCAAGGCCATCCAGTGTGTTCTTTAACGTTGGGTTGTTTTACCTCTGAGAGGCACTTTTTTGCACACCATGGGCTAAATAGCCAGTTCCCAAGGACACCAAAGGCTCAGAGAAGGTTGGGGGAGGGGACCCACTGAATATCAATATTCAACTTCTTACTGCGTTAAAGGAATATTTAATTTCTTATTGAGTTAAAATAATTCAATTTCTTGTTGGATTAAAAACAATATAAATTTGTTATTGATTTTAAACAATGTTCAATTTCTTATTGAATTAAAACAAAATTCAGTTTCTTATTGAGTTAAAACAATTTTGTGTAATTGCTCAATCTTCGTCAATTTTGATGAAAACCATTTATGACATGACTAACAGTAGCTTCTGTTGTTAAGCACTCCAGCTTCCATAGCTCTTTATTAAACTAGTGTTGTTAAAAATCGAGAGTTAGAAAGATTTGCGTGAGATTTTCAATTTATCTCCAATAATGGTTTTTAAATAAAAAAAACTTATTTTCAGAGTTGAGGAGTTTTAATATGGCTTTTCATGGCAATAACATAGGAGTGTCTCAGCATTTCTCTTCTTTTTTGTAATATAATGCGTACCAGAATGTAAATATTTCTATTATATACCTAATTTCATACTGTAACAGAAATATCACCAAGCATTTCCTTCCTATTCATTTCATGGAAGCTGTTTGCCAATACCCAATAAAACATGAATATTTATGAAGTCGTCAAAAATCTTCTCAAAATGATTTTGGAAGGGAAAAACGCGTGTAATTATTTCGCTTGATAGTTTTCTGACGCACAATTCAGATAGAAATAAAAACGCAGTTGAAGTTTTTACCTGATTTATATTCCCGACGTCAGCACTTTCGTAACTACTCTTGAGTCAGTCCAACAGGATTTTCCTCTTCTCCTTTGTTAAATACAGCTTTTAACACTTATCTTTAAACATCTTTACGTCACCACTATACGAGTAGAATTATCAACATGAGACATAAAGACTGACTTTTAAACGTTAGTCAACTCGTATTTTTTTTAAAAAAAAGCCGGAATTTCCTCGTATAATATTGCTTTTTATAATAGCATTTTGTTATTTCTTGCAAACAACTGATTCCAAGTATAATTTAACCATTGGCTGTTTCAAAGCTCAAGTTCCTTTATGAAAAACTTTCCTGTTTCATATGATGCACTAAAGGGAAACTCATTAAATTAAAAATGGCAAGGCAACAATAGATAAAGACAAAACTTAGAAGGTCATGCAATGTGTAATTCAGTATTCATAAGTTATGGTTCTACAAATGATTTAGGGTTGTATTTTGTCAATTGAATAGAATCTCTTGTTTCAAGCCTCTTTCCTTGTCCTCAGTCCTTTCAGATCAGTCTTGATTATCTTTTCTTTAGCATAGAAATTGCAACTTAAAGCAAATGGGTTTTAATTTAGCAGCGACATCGTGTGTAATCATTGTAATATTTTGTTTTCTTTAGAACAAAGACCGTCCCGTGGACGAGTGGTTAACGTGCTAGACTACTGAGCAAAGAGCCCTGTTTAAGGCATGGTTGTTTGTGTTTTCTTTCTGCTGAGGTCCGAGATCTTCCACTATGGAGTTTTAGCCTGATAGGCTGCTGTCAGACCTCTGTGGCAAGCAACTGCTCCAGGGAATATTTATTTATTAGAACAAAGAATTCCGTTTCTAGATCACGTTTTGCTTTTATTTAGCATCGATACCTTGGTTGCCACCAATGTCTGTTTGAGAAGAAAAACTGTCTGTTTCAGGCAATCTTTTCTTCAGCAGCGATATTCTTACTTCAAATAAATCTTTCTTCCTTTT
>JAWZYU010000002.1:118689713-118762213 GCA_038380435.1 Ryuthela nishihirai | reverse complement strand
TCGATTAACAATCCATCCAATGAACAGCGGTTTCCCAAGTCCATCGATTAACAACCCATCCAATGAACAGCGGGTTTCCCAAGCCCATCGATTAGCAATCCATCCAATGAAAGCGGGTTTCCCAAGCCCATCGATTAGCAATCCATCCAATGAACAGCGGTTTCCCAAGTCCATCGATTAACAACCCATCCAATGAATAGCGGGTTTCCCAAGCCCATCGATTAGCAATCCATCCAATTAACAGCGGTTTTCCCAAGCCCATCGATTAACAATCCATCCAATGAACAGCGGTTTCCCAAGTCCATCGATTAACAACCCATCCAATGAACAGCGGGTTTCCCAAGCCCATCGATTAGCAATCCATCCAATGAAAGCGGGTTTCCCAAGCCCATCGATTAGCAATCCATCCAATGAACAGCGGTTTTCCCAAGCCCATCGATTAACAACCCATCCGATGAACAGCGGTTTTCCCAAGCCCATCGATTAACAACCCATCCGATGAACAGCGGTTTTCCCAAGCCCATCGGTATCTCGTCCCTTTATCAAGACAGAGCAATAGTGGAGCAAAGAAAATCTTAGCACACTCCCAGTAAAGATCGAACTTGAGAACATCAGCTTATGAAACTGACGTGCTAACGAATCAGCCAACAGACATCCTTTTTATTGTGGGGGTTGAGGGGGGGGGTGAAGAACTCCAAACCTAAGAACGTGCAAATAATAAGGAGGGGCGACAGCTCCGTAGAATTATTAAAAGAAAGTGCCCCTTGAAGTTTGCTTCAATCCTACTTTCATTTTAAAGCCTCAAGTTAAAATGACCAACGAGGATGTCACCTACCATTTTAACATTTCTCTCTTAACCTTTAGCTTGAAAAGTATTGAATAAATTAATTGCCAAAAAAGCCCATGACCTTAAAGATATTTCCCCTGTTTATAATTTCTTTTACTCCTTTAAACAAGAACTCAACAAAATAGAATTCATCCTTACAGAAAACTATTTTCAAGCTCAGGCAAGTTGCAGAAATAATTTTAGATACTATTTATCAAATAAATTTAATCATATAGAAAAACTTCCTTCTCTCGGAAGGAAAATAAAATTATTTACAGACTAAAAACTGATACCATCAATCTTAATAAACAAAAATTTCAATTAAAACTTTCAAACTCTCCAAATTATTTAAACTGTAACTTACCAGAAAATACTATTCATATTTTACTAAATTGCTCTTTATATTCTAGGCAAAGAGCAACTTTTTTCTCGGCATTAAGTAAAATTGGAATTGAGGATCTAAATATTCAAAATTTATTAATTCACCCGAAATATGATATAAAATTTTAATTTATAAACTCATTCTTCAGTTTATTTTATCCACCCCATTATGGAACAGAATTTAATATATAAAATTGAAACTTTGGAGGATAAAATAAAAATCAAAATATATATATAAAACAAAAACATATAAAAAATTAAAAAAGACTAAGTAAAAAATAGTATTATTAAATTGAGCACCCTTCTCAAAAAAAATTTAAAAAAAAACTAAAATCATAAAAAAATGGAAAGAAATAAAAAAAAATTAATTTCAAAAAAAAATTTATTTGTTTATTTTGGAAACACCTTTGTTTTGCATTTCGCACAAAACTTTATTGGGAAAGCCTGAATAAGGACATCCCATGCTCTTCTGTAACGTTAAACAACAACAACAACTGCTGCAAAATCTATGTGTTAGTTAAAGTCGATTCTTTCTAGACAGTGGTTTTTTTTTGGAAACCTGTACCGAATAAGAAAAAGTGCAAAGAAGGAAATATATGTAATTTGAACTATAACCGTCTTCGTTCAAGTTAGCGATGCATAATACATTGCATATAGTTCTCATATTCGTATATTGTTAAATCAATACAAAATGAATTATTTCTTACTTGTGGTTCAATATTTTTTAATTATCAAATAATCTTAATTAGCCGTCCCGTGTCCGAGTGGTTAGCGCGCTTGGCTGCTGATCTACGGGACCTGGGTTCGAGCCCCGGGTAAGGCATGGATGTTCGTGTTGTTTTCTGCTGAGGTCCTGCCATCCTCACAGATCTTCTACTGTGGCATATAAACTGACAGGCTCCTGTCAGACCTCTGTGGCAAGCAGCTGCTTGAGGGGGTATTTATTATTTTTTTATTTATAATCTTAATTTCCATCGTATATTGATTTATTGTGCCCATAACTATTTCGTCGTAGATCGTATATTTTTTTTATGTGCCCATAACTATTTCGTCGTAGATCGTATATTGATTTTTTATGTGCCCATAACTATTTCGTCATAGGTCATATTGATTTTTTATGTGCCCATAACTATTTCGTCATAGGTCATATTGATTTTTTTTATGTGCCCATAACTATTTCGTCATAGGTCATATTGATTTTTTATGTGCCCATAACTATTTCGTCATAGATCATATTGATTTTTTATGTACCCATAACAATTTCGTCATAGATCGTATGTTGATATTTTATGTGCCCATAACTATTTCGTCATAGATCATATTGATTTTTTATGTGTCCATAACCATTTCGTCGTAGATCGCATACTGATTTTTATGTGCCCATAACCATTTCGTCATAGATCGTATATTGATATTTTATGTGCCCATAACTATTTCGTCATAGATCATATTGATTGTTTATGTGCCCACAACTATTACGTCGTAGATCGCATACTGATTTTTATGTGCCCATAACCATTTCGTCATAGATCGTATATTGATATTTTATGTGCCCATAACTATTTCGTCATAGATCATATTGATTGTTTATGTGCCCACAACTATTTCGTCGTAGATCGCATACTGATTTTTATGTGCCCATAACTATTTCGTCATAGATCACATTGATTGTTTATGTGCCCACAACTATTTCGTCGTAGATCGCATACTGATTTTTATGTGCCCATAACCATTTCGACATAGATCGTATATTGATATTTTATGTGCCCATAACTATTTCGTCATAGATCATATTGATTTTTTATGTGCCCATAACCATTTCGTCATAGATCGTATATTGATTTTTATGTACCCATAACAATTTCGTCATAGATAGTATACTGATATTTTAAGTGCCCATTACAATTTCATCGCAGATCGTATAACGATTCTTTATGTGCCCATAACCAATTACATCTCATGTGAAACTTTGAAGGTTGAGTTGTTTTACCTCTGAGCGGCACTTTTTTGCACACCATGGGCTAAATGGCCAGGTCACATGGACCCCGAAGGCTCAGAGAAGGTTGGGGGAGGGGACCCAGTGGAACAGCTGTTGGGAGACAGATGGTAGCCTCCAGTCAAGGCCATCCAGCGTGTTCTTTAACGTGCACAGGGTATGTCTCTTCCGCACACGGGCCACGGCTTAAGTCCAATCCGACGGACGGCGGCCTTTCCAAACCAATCGGTGTCCCCTACTGACCGTGGGCAAGGCGGGGAATTTTGCGGAGATAAATCTCAACGCTGACCCAGCTGGGACTCGAACCTGGGAACTACAGATTACGAGCCTGGCGCGCTACCGACTGAGCCACCCCCGCCCCAAAGGCTGGGGGAAGAGGACCATTGAACAGCTGTTAGGAAACATATGGTGAGATGGTGCTATATAATAAATCCAAAAGACGGACTCTCTTTTGACTGATGAATAATTCGGCAGACAATTATTAAAAAAATTTAATAAAATTTTTTGGTTGTTAACATTTGTGATTTCAAGATGTTTGCTGGGAAACGCTTTAAGAAGTTGACTGATTATCTCTCATTAGTGGGGACAGGGGGGTAAGTAATTGTAGGGCTTGTAATTGGTAGTTGCCAGGTTCGAATCCCACCTTTTCCAGCTTTGAGATTTATCTTCGTAAAACTCCTACCTGTCCACGGTCAGCAGGGGACACCGATCGACCTGAAAAGACCACGTCCGTTGAATGGAACGTTAAGCTGCGGTCCGGTGTATCCATACCCTACGCACATTAAAGAACACGCTGGATGGCCTTGATGGGAGGCTACAATCTTGTCCCCTAACAATGCCCAGAGAATCCCCTCCCCAAACTCTCTCTGAAACCATGGGGGTCCTTGTGACCTGACCATTTAGCCCATTGTGTGCGAAACAATTCCGTGCAGAGGTACAACAAACCATCCCACCTTGATGTTTACACGTTTCTGATATATCCTTTATATCAGGTGCAGTGTCATAAAAGCAGAAGTTCATAGCGACAGGAGATGACACATGAACAAGCCAAAAGCAGAAAGGGCGGGGATGGCTCAGTCGGTTGGGTTGGGTTGTTTTACCTCTGAGCGGCACTTTTTTGCACACAATGGGCTAAATGGCCAGGTCACAAGGACCCCGAAGGCCCAGAGATGGTTGGGGGAGGGGACCCACTGAAACAGCTGTTGGGAGATAGATGGTAGCCTCCCATCAAGGTCATCCAACGTGTTCTTTAACGTGCACAGGGTACGGCTCTCCTGTACACAGCTTAACATCCCATCCGAAGGACGGCGGTCTTTCCAAGCCCATCGGTGTACCCTACTGACCGCGGGCAGGGCGGGGAATTTTGCGGAGATAAATCTCAACGCTGACCAGCTGGGACTCGAACTACAGATTACGAGCCTGGCGCGCTACTGACTGAGCCACTCCCGCCCCTGGCTCAGTCGGTAGCGCGCCAGGCTCGTAATCTGTAGTTCCCAGGTTCGAGTCCCAGCTGGGTCAGCGTTGAGATTTATCTCCGCAAAATTCCCCGCCCTGCCCACGGTCAGTAGGGGACACCGATGGGCTTGGAAAGACCGCCGTCCGTCGGATGGGACGTTAAGCCGTGGCCCCATGTGCGGGAGAGCCATACCCTGTGCACGTTAAAGAACACGCTGGATGGCCTTGACGGAAGGCTACCATCTGTCTCCCAACAGCTGTTCCAGTGGGTCCCCTCCCCAAACCTTCTCTGAGCCTTCGGGGTCCTTGTGGCCTGGCCATTTAGCCCATTCTGTGCAAAAAAGTGCCGCTCAGAAGTAAAACAATCCAATCCAACGTGACGTGTAGGTAATTGACAAATGTAGAAATTGGAAATTTAAAGGTGTTACTAAATCGCAATATATATTTTTTTCTGTATCAGTGATCGACGCCATGGGTAAACCATCTTCTGGAATTCTGGAAGGCACAGCCGCAGCTTTGGGTGACTACGACCAGTGCCTGGACATCGTGGTGCCAAAGAATGGAAAACTAATACCTCCTTACAAGGCAGACCAGGAAGAGTTCCGTGGCCAGTACTGCATGATCCAAATCAATCTCCCAAAAGTCCTTATACAAGCAGCTATGGATTATCAAGCTGGGAATAGGAGTAATTCACCACTGACAAACTCTAAAACTGTAAGTTTGTATTCGTATTTAAATTGTGTTAGTTCTCAACAGGATGGATAAATTTTTAAACTGATTTGTACATTTCATTGGAAATAAGGTTTCAATCAATTTCTACTAACCCAGCGGGGACATTAAACCGTGGATTTGTGCTAAAGGTTGGATTGTTTTACCTCTAAATAACATTTTTTTCCACACAATGGGCTAAATGGCCAGTTGAGTTGTTTTACCTCTGAGCGGCACTTTTTTTGCACACCATGGGGTAAATGGCCAGGTCACATGGACCCCGAAGGCTCAGAGAAAGTTGGGGGAGGGGACCCAATCGAACAGCTGGTGGGAGACAAATGGTAGCCTCCCGTCAAGGCCATCCAGCGTGTTCTTTAACGTCGGGATGTTTTACCTATGAGCGGCACTTTTTTGCACACCATGGGCTAAATGGAAAGGTCACAAGGACCCCTAAGGCTCAGAGAAGGTAGGGAGAGGGGATCCTCTGGAACAGCTGTTGGGAGACAGATGGTAGCCTCTCGTCAAGGTCATCCAGCGTGTTCTTTAACGTGCACAGGTATTGCTCTGCCGCACACAGGGCACTGCTTAACGTCCCATCCGACGGACGGAGGCCTTTCCAAACCCATCGGTGTCGCCTACTGACCGTGGGCAGGGCGGGGAGTTTTGCGGAGATAAATCTCAACGTTAACCCAGCTGGGACTCGAACCTGGGAACTACAGATTACGAGTCTGGCGCGCTACCGACTGAGACCACCACGCCCAGCAGTATAGGTCAAAGGAGATTATTAGACTGCCATCCCAAAGTAAAATTCAACTAAATGATTTTATTTGAAAGCATTTATTTTCAAGAATAAACAGATAATTGTAAATTTTTACATTAATAACTTCATCATCTGTAACAAGTTATATTTATATTCTTTCGCTAAAAGTATATTCTTGCCATTGTAATGCAAATCTGTCTCGCAACATCTTAATGAAATGAAGTCTGATTTGACTGGGCAGCCAGATCTGACTTTTATACACTGAATTTTTCCCACTAGTAAAAAACGTGTTTTATTTCATTTTTAGCAGCAAGTTTAACTTTGTAGACTATTATATATAGCCTAAATACAGTTGATTCGAGGGTTCAGTGTTTCATGGGGCGGTTCAGTGTTCATATTCATCGGGAATTACGGGGGGGGGGGGGGGGGCGAGGGGGCTCAGTCGGTAGCGCGCCAGGCTCGTAATCTGTAGTTCCCAGATTCGAGTCCCAGCTGGGTCAGCATTGAGATTTATCTCCGCAAAATTTCCCCGCCCTGCCCACGGTCAGTAGGGGACACCGATGGGCTTAGAATGGCCGCCGTCCGTCGAATGGGACGTTAAGCCATGGCCCCGTGTGCGGGAGATACATACCCTGTGCACGTTAAAGAACACGCTGGATGGCTTTGACGGGAGGCTACCATCTGTCTCCCAACAGCTGTTCCAGTGGGTCCCCTCCCCCAACCTTCTCTGAACCTTTGGGGTCCATGTGACCTGGCAATTTAGCCCATGGTGTGCAAAAAAGTGCCGCTCAGAGGTAAAACAACCCAACTCAGTGTTTCATAAAAATCATATAAATACTAATTTTACAAAACAAAGCACTAGGTATTGTTACATATGCTTAATTTCGTCTTCAAATTCGATTGTGTATATCTACATTAACGATGAGTATTTTTCGAGACCAAAAATAAATGTATGAGAAATTAATCTAAGCTTATGTGAATTAATGCAAATAATGTACAAAATAATGTTAAATTAATGCTTATTAGTAGCTGAATTGAAATTTCAAATAAATATGTATAAATAAATCTTTTAATGCACGTTTTATTCATAAGAAGTATTTTTTCGGAACGTATGTCTTTTTTTCTCATTAGGATTGGATTGTTTTACCTCTGAGCGGCACTTTTTTGCACACCATGGGCTAAATGGCCAGGCCACAAGGACCCCGAAGGCTCAGAGAAGGTTGGGGGAGGGGACCCACTGGAACAGCTGTTGGGAGACAGATGGTAGCCTCCCGTCAAGGCCATCCAGCGTGTTCTTTAAAGTTGGGTTGTTTTACCTCTGAGCGGCACTTTTTGCACATCATGGGCTAAATGGCCAGGCCACAAGGACCACGAAGGCTCAGAGAAGGTTGGGGGAGGGGACCCACTGGAACAGCTGTTGGGAGACAGATGGTAGCCTCCCGTCAAGGCCATCCAGCGTGTTCTTTAACGTTGGGTTGTTTTACCTCTGAGCGGCACTTTTTGCACACCATGAGCTAAATGGCCAGGTCACATGGACCCCGAAGGCTCAGAGAAGGTTGGGGGAGGGGACCCACTGGAACAGCTGTTGGGAGACAGATGGTAGCCTCCCGTCAAGGCCATCCAGCGTGTTCTTTAACGTGCACAGGGTATGGCTCTGCCGCACACGGGCCACGGCTTAACGTCCCATGCGACGGACGGCGGCCTTTTCAAGTCCATCGGTGTCCCCTACTGACCGTGGGCAGGGCGGGGAAATTTTTCGGAGATAAATCTCAACGCTGACCCAGCTTAGACTCGAACCTGGGAACTACAGATTACGAGCCTGGCGCGCTACCGACTGAGCCACCCCCGCCCCTCTTTTTCTCATTAAGTTGTTGATTTGATTTACATGGTGATTTTCAGAACCCTATATACATTGCAAATCGAGAAATCAGTGTATTTCTAATTCTGTTACATATACGGCGGATCAAATCTACACGATACGCCTCTTGAAAATTATATTTAGTATATTTATAATTCACATAAATCGTAGATCGTGTATGGATATACGATGTTCCAGGTAAAAAAATTATTTCCCATTACCATCTCCATCTGAGAATATGCGCAGTTGGCATAAGTAAAAACATATAACAAGTATACCACCCGTGGGTGGGCCCCTAGAGGCTAACGAAAAACACAAGCATGTGATCTGGCCATTTAGCCCATGGTGTGCAAAAAAGTGCAGCTCAGAGGTAAAACAACCCAACCCAATGGACCGCTTGACAACAGCAGCGGTATCCCCTCCACTGTTATTCGATCGATCCGTCCAATGTACTTCAAAATTAAGAAATTTAAGTGCATCACAAGCACGAGGTGCGACTCGCTCAATAGGATTGGATTGTTTTACCTCTGAGCGGCACTCAGGGCTTTTTTTGCACACCATAGGCTAAATTTTCTGATCGGCACTCAGAGTTGATTTTTGCACACCATGGGCTAAATGCACACCATCAGCCTCTGAGCACCATTCAGTTTGCACACCATCAGCCTCTGAGCGGCACTCAGGGCTGATTTTTGCTCACCATGGGCTAAATGGCCAGGCCACAAGGGCCCCGAAGGCTCAGAGAAGGTTGGGGGAGGGGACCCAGTGGAACAGCTGTTGGGAGACAGATGGTAGCCTCCCGTCAAGGCCATTCAGCGTGTTCTTTAACGTGCACAGGGTATGGCTCTCCCGCACACGGGGCCACGGCTTAACGCCCCATCCGACGGACGGCGGCCTTTTCAAGCCCATCGGTGTCCCCTACTGACCGTGGGCAGGACGGGGAAATTTTGCGGAGATAAATCTCAACGCTGACCCAGCTGGGACTCGAACCTGGGAACTACAGATTACGAGCCTGGCGAGCTACCGACTGAGCCCCCCTCGCCCCCCCCCCCCCCGTAATTCCCGATGAATATGTTCTCTAGTTTTTAGGAGATCGGAGTATAATTGGAGGAATTTTTCTCTCCCTTAGCTTGGGATTGAGCAAGATCTTCATTTTCGTCCATATCAGACTTATTTGGATCCAGATTTTCTTCATCTAAGACAGAAAATCTGGTTTTTGAGATATACGCCTATCCCTCGATTTACACGGTACTCAGTTCACACAATTTTGGCTTTGCACGGTCAAAAAATGCAACCAGTTTCGATTTACACGGTACTGACTGAGACGTACATAGAAAGGAAATCTCAGTCAGTACCGTGTAAATCGAAACTGGTTGCATTTTTTGACCGTGCAAAGCCAAAATTGTGTGAACTCAGTACCGTGTAAATCGAGGGATAGGTGTAATCAGTCTGAACAGAAGGCAAGAGGGCTCCTTTATGTCCCTTCTTGGCCTTTAATAACACCATCATTGACTGTGTCAAATTCTTTGTGAGACTCAATTTATAAACTATTTCATTTGTTATCATTATTTGGCACAGTATTCATGTACCAAATAATGACTTACTAGTACAGTCGCTCAAAAAAGTATCCGAACACTATGGTTGATTACAGAATTCAGAAAAAATATCTGGCAACAATTTTTTTAGACATGAGTGATCTGGCAACCTTCGCGTCACGTGACACGAAGGTTGCCAGAAGGTCACTATTATAAAGGCTCTTAGCCTTTATAATAAATTGATAAATATATACGATTAATGTTGTACTGATGATAAATTTGATGTTTCTACGAATAATTTCTGGTAATTTTCGTCCAAAATAATATCTTAATTTTGACATCAAATAATTGTAGGTAAAGTTGTTAACTTAGAGTTAAGAAATAGTTTAGTGACATGCATTTCTCTGTAAGGTTTTATGATATTTCAATGAAAGTTTTTCCCTTAACCGGATCCGAGTTCATTGTTCATAGAAATGGCCTGTCTGAGCTTGGTAATTTCAGGTTCGGGCAGCATTCATCTCTAAAACATATTTTGCATTTTCGTTCTTGCGTTAGCAGAACTATTTCTAGAATAGATCAGCTAAATTCAGGTGTTACTAATTAAAATAAGTCATGTTTTACAAATTAAAAATTTCAATATTTACGACGGTAAGCGCAAGAAAATATCAAAATGCACAAAATCCAAACTCTAAATTTATATGCATAAAAAAATTAGTAAATACTACTATGACTTTGCGAAATATATTATTATAAATATATATTTGTAACGAAATACCCAAAATTTATTAAATTTAGTGATGATGTTAGACGAAATCATCAACAAATATTGCTGGTTTAGCCTCTGAGCGAAACGTTTTTGCACACCATGGGCTAAATGGTCAGGTGCTAAAGGCACACCTAGGGGCTAAATGGTCAGGCTAAATGGCCTGAGTAATGGATTTAACTCCGAAGGCTCAGAGAAGGTTGTGGGAGGGGACCCACTGGAACAGCTGTTTGAAGACAGGCCATCCAGCGTGTTCTTTAACGTGCATAAGGTTAACCGCATACGGAGTCACGGCTTAACGTACTTTCCGACGGACGGCGGTCTTTCGTAACTCATCGGTGTCCCATACTCACCGTGGGCAGGGCGGGGAGTTTTGCGGATATAATTCTCAACTCTAACCTAGGCGAGACTCGAACCTGGGAACTGCTGATTACGAGCCTGGTGCGCTACCGACTAGAGCCACCCCCGCCCCACACATAGAACTGCAAATTGCAGACAGGTTACCTGCATCAGTGGTGACATATACAATATTTGATCAAAAGTATTCGGACACCCCTTCTGAGTAGTGAATTCGCCCATATATATATATACCACGGCCATGGGGGGCGGGGGTGGCTCAGTCGGTAGCGCGCCAGGCTCGTAATCTGTAGTTCCCAGGTTCGAGTCCCAGCTGGGTCAGCGTTGAGATTTATCTCCGCAAAATTCCCCGCCCTGCCCACGGTCAGTAGGGGACACCGATGGGCTTGGAAAGGCCGCCGTCCGTCGGATGGGACGTTAAGCCGTGGCCCCGTGTGTGGGAGAGCCATACCCTGTGCACGTTAAAGAACACGCTGGATGGCCTTGACGGGAGGCTACCATCTGTCTCCCAACAGCTGTTCCAGTGGGTCCCCTACCCCAACCTTCTCTGAGCCTTCGGGGTCTATGTGACCTGGCCATTTAGCCCATGGTGTGCAAAAAAGTGCCGCTCAGAGGTAAAACAACCCAACCCAACCCAACCCACGGCCATGGCCCAAACAAGTATAAAAGGGCGCACGTGGCGTGGCAAACCTCAAAGAAACGCATGAACAGGAGAATGGGCCTTACGGCAGACCTCAGTGACTTTCAATGTGTCATGGTCATAGGATGCCACCTAAGCAACAAGTCAGTTCGGAAAATTTCGGCTCTGCTGCAGCTGCGCCGATCAACCGTAAGTGAAGTTATTGTGAAGTGGAAATGCCTAGGAGCAAGAAGAGTGCAATCGCGACCAGCTAGGCCACGTAAAATACCAGAGCGGAACCACCGAGTACTGAAGTGGGTGGTGCGACAAAATCACCTCTCCTCGATGGCAACACTCATCACCGAGTTTCAAACTGCCTCTGGAAGCAACGCCAGCACCATAACAGTTCATCGTGAACTGCAGGAAATGGGTTTCCAACGCCGAGCACACAAGCCTACACACAAGCCTAACATCAACAAGATTAACGCCAAGCGTCGATTGGAGTAATGTAAAGCACAGCTCCAGTGGATTCTTGAGCAATGGAGCAGCGTTCTCTGGAATGGTAAATCGCGCTTCACATCTGGCAGTCCGACGGATGAGTCTGGGTGTGGAGGATGCCAGGGGAACGCTACTTGCCTGACTGTGTTGTGCCAACTGTGGAGGAGGCGTCATGCTCAGGGGTTGTTTTTCATGGTTCGGGCTTGGGCTCCTTAGTTCCACTGAACGAAAGTAAGTGAAATAAGCTAAGAAGTATGAAGTAAGGTAAGAACTCCGTGGCCTGTTTCCCAGGTTTGAGTCCCAGCTGGGTCAGCGTTGAGATTTATCTCCGCAAAATTCTCCGCCCTGCCCACGGTCAGTAGCGGACACTGACGGGCTTGGACAGGCTGCTGTCAGTCGGATGGGACGTTAAGCCGTGGCTCCGTGTGCGAGAGAACCATACCCTGTGCACGTTTAAGAACACGCTGGATGGCCTTGACAGGAGGCTACCATCTATCTCCCAACAGCTGTTCCAGTGGGTTCCTCCCCCAACCTTCTCTGAGACTTCGGGGTCCATGTGACCTGGCCATTTAGCCCATGGTGTGCAAAAAAGTGCCGCTCAGAGGTAAAACAACCCAACAAAACTCAAAAACTTTGTTCCAAACTTTGAGTCTCCACAATGAAATAGTAACCAATAGAATATTGAAACACTATATGAACAATAGAATATCCAACCAATATATGGAATAATAGAATATCGGACCAATATATGGAATAATAGTATATCGAACAAATATATGGAATAATAGAATATCGAACCAATATATATGGACCAATAGAATGTTGAAACAATATATGGACCAAAGGAATATTGAACAAATCCAATATCTGGACCAATAGAATATAGAACCAATGTATGGAATAAGAAAATAGTAAACCAATATATGGACCAATAGAATATAAACCAATATATGGAACAATAGAATATTGAACCAATATATGGAACAATAGAATAGTAAACCAATGTATGGAGCAATAGAATATTGGAGCAATATATGGAACAATAGAATATTGAACCAATATATCAGCCAACAGAATACGGAACCAATATATGGAACAATAGAATATTGAATTAATATATGGACCAATACAATATAGAACCAATGTATGGAACAATAGAATGTTGAATCAATATATGGAACAACAGAATAGTAAACCAATATATGGAACAATACAATATTGCACCAATATATGGACCAATAGAATGTTAAATCAATTATAATGACCAATAGAATATAGAACCAATATATGGACCAATAGAATAATAAACCAATATATAGACCAATATATATTGGATATACTAATATATATTGGATCCCCAATAGTCCAATAGTCCAATGGAATATTGAACCAATATATGGAGTAAAAGAATATTGAACCAATATATGGAACAATATAATATTGCACCAATATATGGACCAATCGAATGTTAAACCAATATAATGACCAATAGAATATAATACCAATATAAGGACCAATAGAATAATAAACCAGTGGAATATTGAACCAATGTATGGACTAAAAGAATATTGAACCAATATATGGAACAAAAAAATATTAAACTAACATATGGACCAATAGAATATAGAACCAGTATATGGGTCTAATAGCCTTATATTGGTTCAATATTCTATCTGTCTGGCTCTGAACCGTTGGGGTCACTGTGACTTGGGCATTTAGCTTATTGGGAGCACAAAATGACGCTTAGAGGTAAAATAACCCGATCCAAACTTAAGAAGGATTGTTGCTGTTCAATATTACAGATCTCTTTAAAACACAGAATAAGTACAGTTAAAAATCAAATGTTTATTAATCTGATCGCCATCTTCAATTTATCTTCAGTTATGTTTTCCATGAAGAGCGTAGTCCAGAAGTTACAGAACTTCAAAGTTAGTTTCCATTGTCAAAAGTGGAACTGGGTTATTCTTTCTCTAAGCGACATTTTTTTTTTGGCACACAATGGACTGAATGACCAGGTAACAATGACCCCAAGGGCTCAGAGAAGGTTGGGAGAAGTGACCCACTAGACAGCTGTTAGATGAAAGATGGAAACTTCCCATTAAAGCAACCCGGCGTGTTCTTTAACGTGCTCTCTATCTTGCACACGGCGCCATGACTTAACGTCCCCTGGGGCCGGGGGTGGCTCAGTCGGTAGCGCGCCAGGCTCGTAATCTGTAGTTCCCAGGTTCGAGTCCCAGCTTTGTCAGCGTTGAGATTTATCTCCGCAAAATTCCCCGCCCTGCCCACGGTCAGTAGGGGACACCGATGGGCTTGGAAAGGCCGCCGTCCGTCGTATGGGACGTTAAGCCGTGGCCCCGTGTGTGTGAGAGCCATATCCTGTGCACGTTATAGAACACGCTGGATGGCCTTGACGGGAGGCTACCATCTGTCTCCCAACAGCTGTTCCAGTGGGTCCCCTCCCCCAACCTTCTCTGAGCCTTCGGGGTCCATGTGACCTGGCCATTTAGCCCATGGTGTGCAAAAAAGTGCCGCTCAGAGGTAAAACAACCCGACGTTAAAGAACACGCTGGATGGCCTTGACGGGAGGCTACCATCTGTTTCCCAACAGCTGTCCCAGTGAGTCCCCTCCCCCAACATTCTCTGAGCCTTCGGGGTTCATGTGACCTGGCCATTTAGACCATGGTGTGCAAATAAGTGCCGCTCAGAGGTAAAAACAATCCAACCCAATCTCCTCGCAACCTTCTCTGAGACTCTGCAATACTTGTAACCTGGACATTTATCCCAGTGTGTGCACATAAAGTGACTCTCAGACGTAAAACAACCCTATGATACACCAGACCTGGACAGCGTTGAAGAAGAGGAGGGAAATTAATTATGCATAAACATTTAATTGATTTAATTAGTTTAAAATTTAAATAAAACCATTTATTTTAAAATTATCTGAAATAAAATAAGATATTCTTTAGGATTTTATAGAAATATTTGAGAATATGTATTAATTACCAAATTTTTAAAATAAGTAACTACCAGTTGAATTTTTAGAAATGTTGATTAAAGGAAAACTGTCACACTTTTGAAAATTAGGTCTTCTGTTACAGCAGTGTCAAGGCCTAAGTGTATCGGGGGTGGCTTTGAACGACCCCACTAAGACTTGGGTTGGGTTGTTTTACCTCTGAGCGGCACTATTTTGCACACCATGGGCTAAATGGCCAGGTCGCATGGGCCCCGAAGGCTCAGAGAAGGTTCGGGACCCACTGGAACAGCTGTTGGGAGACAGATGGTAGCCTTCCGTCAAGGCCATCCAGCGTGTTCTTTAACGTGCACAGAGTATGGCTCTCCCGTACACGGAGCCACGGCTTAACGTCCCATCCGACGGACGGCGGCCTTTCCAAGCCCATCGGTGTCCCCTACTGACCTTGGGCAGGGCGGGGAATTTTGCGGAGATAAATCTCAACGCTGACCCAGCTGGGACTCGAACATGGGAACGACAGATTACGAGCCTGGCGCGCTACCGACTGAGCCACCCCCGCCCCCAATTTTAATGGCATATGACATTTTTCGCAAGTCTTTGCTATTGCTTGTCAAGGAGACTCCCATATCAAGTATGCAGCGTACAACACGAGGAAACGCATTTCGAGTCAAAAGTTCAAAGTTCAGTTTTAACAATGAACCTCTTTATTAAAAATCGAAAATGAAGGAAAAAGTCGTTAAGATGTCCCTTACGGGACACTTTCTCTTCTTAAAGCCTGTATTTCAATGTTATCTTTTATGGATCAGTGTTTTTCTTTTTATTCCAAGTTTCCTTGTTCACAAAATCTTTTCCATCTTCATAGCCGACTGATCACCAGATTATTTTACTAATAAAATAGAATACTCACCAGGAAATGGCAACAAGATCTTAACGACTTTTTCCTTCATTTTCGATTTTTAATAAAGAGGCTCATTGTTAAAACTGAACTTTGAACTTTTGACTCGAAATGCGTTTCCTCGTGTTGTACGCTGCATACTTGATATGGGAGTCTCCTTGACAAGCAATAGCAAAGACTTGCGAAAAATGTCATATGCCATTAAAATTGGGGGCGGGGTGGCTCAGTCGGTAGCGCGCCAGGCTCGTAATCTGTCGTTCCCAGGTTCTAGTCCCAGCTGGGCCAGCGTTGAGATTTATCTCCGCAAAATTCCCCGCCCTGTCCATGGTCAGTAGGGGACACCGAAGGGCTTGGAAAGGCCGCCGTCCGTCGGATGGGACGTTAAGCCGTGGCTCCGTGTGCGGAAGAGCCATACCCTGTGCACGTTAAAGAACACGCTGGATGGCCTTGACGGGAGGCTACCATCTGTCTCCCAACAGCTGTTCCAGTGGGTCCCCTCCCCCAACCTTCTCTGAGTCTTCGGGGTCCTTGTGACCTGGCCATTTAGCCCATGGTGCAAAAAAGTGCCGCTCAGAGGTAAAACAACCCAACCCAGCCATTAAAATTTGTTTTGTGAGCATTGTGTGTATAGCCAACACTTTAGAACAGCTGCAGTCAGAAAAAGAAGAATAGTAATTTCTTCAACGTCATATAGAGGTCACTTTCAAACAAATATGCCAATGCTGCCCGTAACGTAAATCTGCTAGCGCATACTGGTCACAGATCCCGTCACTGAAATCCCTCCAAGGTCAAATTGAATTCAAAATAAGTGTAAATGGTCTAAAAATCTGAGGTATTACACATAAAAAATATTATAAGCAATAGATGTAAAATCAATTGTCCTTTCAAGTAAAGGTCCCATTTCATTCTACTTTCTACATACTGGGTTGGATTATTTTACCTCTGAGCGGCACTTTTTTGCACACCATGGCTAAATGGCCAGTTCACAAGGACCCTGAAGGCTCAGAGAAGGTTGGGGGAGGGAACCCACTGGAACAGCTGTTGGGAGACAGATGGTAGCCTCCCGTCAAGGCCATCCAGCGTGTTCTATAACGTGCACAGTGCATGGCTCTCCTGGTTGTGTTGTTTTACCTCCGAGCGGCACTTTTTTGCACACCATGGGCTAAATGGCCAGATCACATGGACACCGAAGGCTCAGAGAAGGTTGGGGGAGGGAACCAACTGGAACAGCTGTTGGGAGACAGATGGTAGCCTCCCGTCAAGGCCATCCAGCGTGTTCTATACCGTGCACAGTGTATGGCTCTCCTGGTTGTGTTGTTTTACCTCCGAGCGGCAATTTTTTGCACACCATGGGATAAATGGCCAGATCACTAGGACCCCGAAGGCTCAGAGAAAGTTGGGGGAGGGGACCCACTGCAACAGCTGTTGGCAGACAGATGGTAGCCTCCCGTCAAGGCCATCCAGCGTGTTCTATAGCGTGCAAGGTGTATGGCTCTCTTGGTTGTGTTGTTTTAACTCCGAGCGGCACTTTTTTGCACACCATGGGTTAAATGGCCAGGTCACAAGGACCCCAAAGGCTCAGAGAAAGTTGGGGGAGGGGACCCACTGGAACAGCTGTTGGGAGACAGATGGTAGCCTCCCGTCAAGGCCATCCAGCGTGTTCTATACCGTGCACAGTGTATGGCTCTCCTGGTTGTGTTGTTTTACCTCCGAGCGGCAATTTTTTGCACACCATGGGATAAATGGCCAGATCACTAGGACCACGAAGGCTCAGAGAAGGTTTGGGGAGGGAACCCACTGGAACAGCTGTTGGGAGACAGATGGTAGCCTCCCGTCAAGGCCATCCAGCGTGTTCTATAACGTGCAAGGTGTATGGCTCTCTTGGTTGTGTTGTTTTAACTCCGAGCGGCACTTTTTTGCACACCATGGGTTAAATGGCCAGGTCACAAGGACCCCAAAGGCTCAGAGAAAGTTGGGGAAGGGGACCCACTGGAACAGCTGTTGGGAGACAGATGGTAGCCTCCCGTCAAGGCCATCCAGCGTGTTCTATAACGTGCACAGCGTATGGCTCTCCTGGTTGTGTTGTTTTACCTCCGAGCGGCACTTTTTTGCACACCATGGGCTAAATGGCCAGGTCACATGGACCCCGAAGGCTCAGAGAAGGTTGGGGGAGGGAACCCACTGGAACAGCTGTTGGGAGACAGATGGTAGCCTCCCGTCAAGGCCATCTAGCGTGTTCTATAACGTGCACAAAGTATGGCTCTCCTGGTTGTGTTGTTTTACCTTCGAGCTGCACATTTTTGCACACCATGGGCTAAATGGCCAGATCACATGGACCCCGAAGGCTCAGAGAAGGTTGGGGGGAGGGAACCCACTGGAACAGATGTTGGGAGACAGATGGTAGCCTCCCGTCAAGTCCATCCAGCGTGTTCTATAACGTGCGCAGTGTATGGCTCTCTTGGTTGTGTCGTTTTACCTCCGAGCGGGACTTTTTTCCACACCATGGGCTAAATGGCCAGGTCACATGGACCCCGAAGGCTCAGAGAAGGTTGGGGGAGGGAACCCACTGGAACAGCTATTGGGAGACAGATGGTAGCCTCCCGTCAAGGCCATCCAGCATGATCTATAACGTGCACAGTGTATGGCTCTCTTGGTTGTGTTTTTTTTGCCTCCGAGCGGCACTTTTGTGCACACCATGGGCTAAATGGCCAGGTCACATGGACCCCGAAGGCTCAGAGAAAGTTGGGGGAGGGGACCCACTGGAACAGCTGTTGGGAGACACATCGTAGCCTCCAGTCAAGGCCATCGAGCGTGTTCTATAACGCGCAGAGTGTATGGCTCTCCTGGTTCTGTTGTTTTACCTCTGAGCGGCACTTTTTTGCACACCATGGGCTAAATGACCAGATCACATGGACTCCGAAGGCTCAGAGAAGGTTGAGGGAGGGAACCTACTAGAACAGCTGTTGGAAGACAGATGGTAGCCTCCCGTCAAGGGCATCCAACGTGTTCTATAACGTGCACAGTGTATGGCTCTCTTGGTTGTGTTGTTTCACCTCCGAGCGGCACTTTTTTGCACACCATGGGCTAAATGGCCAGGTCACATAGACCCCGAAGGCTCAGAGAAAGTTGGGGGAGGGGACCCACCGGAACAGCTGTTGGGAGACAGATGGTAGCCTCCCGTCAAGGCCATCAAGCGTGTTCTTTAACGTTGTGTTGTTTTATCTTTGAGCGGCACTTTTTTGCATACCATGGGCTAAATGGCCAGGTCACATGGACCCCGAAGGCTCAGAGAAGGTTGGGGAAGGGGACCCACTGGAACAGCTGTTGGGAGATAGATGGTAGCCTCCTGTCAAGGCCATCCAGCGTGTTCTTTAACGTGCCCAGAGTATGGCTCTCCCACACACGGAGCCACGACTTAACATCCCATCCGATGGACGGTGGCCTTTAAAAGCCCATTGGTGTCCCCTACTGACCGTGGGCAGGGTAGGGAATTTTACGGAGATAAATCTCAACGCTGACCCAGCTGGGACTCGAACCTGGGAACTACAGATTACGAGCCTGATGCGCTACCGACTCTTTTTTTGGTTTTTCCACTATTTAGAATGCAGAGCTGGGTTGTTTTACCTCTGAGCGGCCCTCTTTAATATACAATGGGCTAAATAGCTAGTTTGCAAGGATACCAAAAGCTCAGAGAACGTTGGAGGAAGAAGACCCACTGAACGGGCGGGGGTGGCTCAGTCGGTAGCGGTCCAGGCTCGTAATCTGTAGTTCCCAGGTTCGAGTCCCAGCTGGGTCAGCGTTGAGATTTATCTCCGTAAAATTCCCCGCCCTGCCCACGGTCAGTAGGGGACACCGATGGGCTTGGAAATGCCGCCGTCCGTCGGATGGGACGTTAATCCGTGGCCCCGTGTGCGGAAGAGCCGTACCCTGTGGACGTCAAAGAACACGCTGGATTGCCTTGACGGGAGGCTACCATCTGTCTCCCAACAGCTGTTCCAGTGGGTCCCCTCCCCCAACCTTCTCTGAGCCTTCGGGGTCCTTGTGACCTGGCCATTTAGCCCATGTTATGCAAAAAAGTGCCGCTCAGAGGTAAAACAACCCAACTTTTAAGAACATGCTGCATGGCCTTGACGGGAGGCTACCATCTGTCTCCCAACAGCTGTTCCAGTGGGTTCCCCCCCCCCCAAACTTCTCTGAGCCTTCGGGGTCCTTGTGACCTTGCCATTTAGCCCATGGTATGCAAAAAAGTGCCGCTCAGAGGTAAAACAACCCAAAGTTAAAGAAAGCACTCCCAACAGCTGTTCCAGTGGTCCCCTCCCCCAACTTTCTCTGAGCCTTCGGGGTCCTTGTGACCTGACCATTTAGCCCATGGTATGCAAAAAAGTGCCGCTCAGGGGTAAAACAACCCAAAGTTAAAGAAAGCACTGGATGGCCTTGACGGGAGGCTACCATCTGTCTCCCAACAGCTGTTCCAGTGGGTCCACTCCCCCAACCTTCTCTGAGCCTTCGGGGTCCTTGTGACCTGGCCAATTAGCGCATGGTATGCAAAAAAGTGCCGCTCAGAGGTAAAACAACCCAAATGTTTATGTTTATAGTTATCTAGCCCCTCGCAGCCCACTGTTTGTAGTTCATGTATTATGTTTTATTAACCTATGCCTTCAAAGCCTATTAATCAGATGGAGATGGTTATGAGCGCATTGTTCCTGGTACATCGAAAGTCAATGTACGATCTACGAAGAAATTCTGATCTACCACGATGAAAATATTTTTGAGTTGTCAGAAAACCGAAAATTTTCTGCAAGTTTTAATTACTTATTTATTAACTTATCGATATTTTTGCATTGAATCGAAATCATAACTAATATTTCTCTTTCTTAAACCAACCACTGATGCTTCTTTGAATGTTACATGTTTAACGCATTGTGTTATTTTGCAGTTTCTTCGAAATTTGGTGAAGATTGCTCCACGTGCGGATGTAGCCGATTTACGATTTGGAGTCTGCATTCCCTCAACTTGCACTAAGAGAGATTTACAAGCGATTATCAGAGAAAGTGAGAATTTTTAATTTTTAACTAAATTCTCCGTTTATACAGTCGCTCAAAAAATATCCGAACATTATGGCTGATTACAGAATTCAGAAAAAATATCTGGCAACGATTTTTTTAGAAGTGATCTGGCAACCTTCGTTTCACGTGACACGAAGGTTGCCAGATCACTAATTTCTAAAAAAATCGTTGCCAGGTATTTTTTCTGAATTCTGTAATCAACCATAGTGTTCGGATATTTTTTTGAGCGACTGTACATGCACTCATATGGGAAATGGTTTTTTTTCAATATACGTTTTCAACTGTTTTTTAATAATTGAAAATAGTTTTATAATTACTGTTCCTGAAATGGGCACGTCGGGACAGAATAGGTTTACGCGTATTTCTCTCTTGAATTAGGGCGGGGGTGGCTCAGTCGGTAGCACGCCAGGCTCGTAATCTGTAGTTCACAGGTTCGAGTCCCAGCTGGGTCAGCGTAGAGATTTATCTCCGCAAAATTCCTCGCCCTGCCCACGGTCAGTAGGGGACACCGATGGGCTTGGAAAGGCCGTCGTCCGTCGGATGGGACGTTAAGCCGTGGCCCCGTGTGCGGGAGAGCCATACCCTGTGCACATTAAAGAACACGCTGGATGGCCTTGACGGGAGGCTACTATCTGTCTCCCAACAGCTGCTCCAGTGGGTCCCCTCCCCCAACCTTCTGTGAGCCTTCGAGGTCCATGTGACCTGGCCATTTAGCCCATGGTGTGCAAAAAAGTGCCGCTCAGAGATAAAACAACCCAACCCAAATCTTGAATTTATGTTCCGAAAGGTATTTTTGTCTCAGAAAACATTAGGCTTAAACCGTAATAGACATACACGTAGCACCACTATATATAAGACCCATACGAGAAAGTGAATATGAAATTTGGTGCCGTGTAACAGAATATGTTAGAACTATGAGTTAAATTGATAAACAAGACAAGCTTAGGTAAAAGGATGGAAAAAGGAGGAAAATTTATTATGCTTAGAAATATGATTGATTAAATTTATTAAATATTTAAGTATGAGCTTATTTTTAAAAAAAACTGTCTAAAGTAATGCAATTTATTCATTACAATTTATTGAAGATACACAATTACACAAATATTTGAAAAAAATTCATAAAAATTTTACTTACACAAATATTTGAAAATAAATTATCAAATTTTAAAAAAAATAAACTACCAGTTGAATTTTTAGAAGAATATATATATATAGAATTAACACTGATAAATACATGTTTTTAAAATTAGGTATGTGCTGCAATGTTAATATCAAGGTAGCCTTAATATTAGCATATTCTGACACGTAATATTACTCTCTCCACATATTCTCTTCCTTTTAAAATCGAGCTTCAGTTGCATAACGTCACGCTCTGTCTGTTTTCTATGATTATTCATAGAAATTACTACCAATGCTGTGTGCAGACACTTCCCTTTGAGTTATTGGATTGCTTTACCTCTGAGCGGCGCTTTTTTTCCACACAATAGGCTAAACGTCCAAGTCAAAAGGACACCAAGGGCTCAGAGATTATTGTGGGAAGTGGACCCACTGAATAGACATTAGGAAATAACTGGTAGCCACCCGTCAAAGCTATCCAGCGTGTTCTTTAACGTGCACAGTTATGTCTCTACAATACACGGGGCCGTGGCTTAACATCCCATCCGACGGACGTGGACTATCCAATGGGTCCCCTCCCCCAACCTTTCTCCCAACAGACGGATGGACGTGACGTGGACTATCCAAGCCGACTATCCAATCCGACGGACGTGGACTATCCCTTTCTGACTGAAATCCCTTTCTGACTGAAGGTAGGATCTGTGGATTAACGGAGATGAATCTAAACGCTTTCTCAGATGGGACTCGAACCCTAAAACTATAGATTGGTTGGTTGTTTGGGGTTTGATGGCGCCAAAGCAACTAAGACGATGATGCTCCAAACATGGTGTAAAGGGTAAAAGGAAAGATCTAAAAGTTAAGGAAACCCGCAACCAAAGTTTTAAAAAAAAGTCAATAGAAAATACAATAAATGTAAACACAAAAACAACAAACAACAAAAAATTCCATTGAAAAGACAAGAAAGAACAATAACAAGTATGTTGGGTTCAGTTGTTTTACCTCTGAGCGGCACTTTTTTGCACACCATGGGCTAAATGGCCAGGTCACAAGGACCCCAAAGACTTAGAGAAGGTTGGGGGAGGGGACCCACTGGAACAGCTGTTGGGAGAAAGGTTGGGGGAGGGGACCCATTAGAACAGCTGTTGGGAGACAGATGGTAGCCTCCCGTTAAGGCCATCCAGTGTGTTCTTTAACGTGCACAGGGTATATCTCTCCCCCACACGGGGCCACGGCTTAACGTTCCATCCGACGGAGGGCGGCATTTCCAAGTCCATCGGTGTCACCTATTGACCGTGGGCGGTGAATTTTGCGGAGATAAACCTCAACGCTGACCCAGCTGGGACTCCAACCTGGGAACTGCAGATTACGAGCCTGGCGCGCTACCGACTGAGCCACCCCCGCCCCCTGAATAAGTATGTAAAAAGAGCAATGGGTTTATAGGACACATATAAAATATAATGTCAAAAGGTAAAAATCAGAGACTGTTAAAATCGCCAGTAAAAAATAAAAAGGCAAAAACAGCGGATAATGCAGAGTCATCGGATAAAAGATGTTCGAGCGTAAGGGGCTCGGATGTAAAATCATGAAAGTTAAAATGCAAGCGGCGTGCAAGGTTAAAAGTTGGACACGATATTAAAATATGCTCAACAGTTAAAATGATGTCACGAAGCTCGTACTTAGGTGGGGCGGGGGTGGCTCATCGGTAGCGCGCCAGGCTCGTAATCTGTAGTTCCCAGGTTCGAGTGCCAGCTGGGTCAGCGTTGAGATTTATCTCCGCAAAATTCCCCGCCCTGCCCACGGTAAGTAGGGGACACCGATGGGATTGGAAAGGCTGCCGTCCGTCGGATGGGACGTTAAGCCGTGGCCCCGTGTGCGGGAGAGCCATACCCTGTGCACGTTAAAGAACACGCTGGATGGCCTTGACGGGAGGCTACCATCTGTCTCCCAACAGCTGTTCCAGTGCGTCCCCTCCCCCAACCTTCTCTGAGCCTTCGGGGTCCATGTGACCTGGCCATTTAGCCCATGGTGTGCAAAAAAGTGCCGCTCAGAGGTAAAACAACCCAACGTACTTAGGTTCGTTGTCCGCACGAAGAAGAAAAGAGTGTGTAAAAAAAAAAAACGAATGACCTAAGCGGACTTTGTTCCCACATGGAATAATTCACATCTCACAGAGCTGTGCGCCAATATGTGTGCAACAACACGTGATTCCAAACTTTTCATTACAGTCACATACGAATTTAGTGTAACATAATTATATTAAAATTATAATTTTAAAATTCTATGGGTAGTTTTTTTTTGTAGTTATTAATTTTTTTACATTATTCTATAATATTATTCTACATTTCTATATAATCAAAATGAATTATTTATTTTATATCATATTTTTATAAAACTGCATTGCTTGTAGAAATTTGTGGAGGTGGATAGTAGTGAATAGGGTTGGGGAACAAGTCTTCAACATGTAAAATTAGTTCCATGCCTTCCTCATGTTCATCTTTATAAGTGGCTGAGTGGTTACCGCGCTTGGCTGCTGATCACAGGGACCTGGGTTCGAGCCCCGGATAAGGCATGGATGTATGTGCGTTTTTCTGCTGAGGTCCTGCCATTCTCACAGACCTACTATGGCATATAAACTGACAGGCTCTTTTCAGACATCTTTGGCAAGCAGCTGCTTGAGGGGGTATTTTTATATCTAATGGCTTATCAAAAATTGGGAGAATACCATCTGTATCATTTTTGGTGCGCTGTAAGGTAAAGGAAAAATCATAGATCGTGTACGAGTCTTTGATCAGCATAAAAAAGTTTTATTTTTAATTATTACTTAAATTTTATTATATTTATACCGGTAGTAATTTTATTTATATATTTTTTTCCTCGGTATCTATATATATGAAAATGTCATTCTATATTGCGGTTAATTTCCACTCATTCATTTTACAGCTATACGTATAGTGCCAATTCATGCTACAGCTCTAAGATGTGAAACTAAAGAAGACAAACCTTTCAAGACGGAACAAATCATAATAATGTAAGATTATATATTTTATATAAAATTACGTTGGTTTATTTAGTTGGCAAACACCAGATTATTAAGAAGTTAAAGGAAACGTTTTTTCGATAAATGTTTTCGAATGCAGTGTATATGTAAGATAGAAATGATTGCCTTTAACATTTAGATTTGTTGTTGGGTTGTTTTACCTCTGAGCGGCACTTTATTGCACACCATGGGCTAAATGGCCAGGTCACATGGACCCCGAAGGCTCAGAGAAGGTTGGGGAAGGGGACCCACTCGAACAGCTGTTGGGTGACAGATGGTAGCCTCCCGTCAAGGCCATCCAGCGTGTTCTTTAACGTTGGGTTGTTTTACCTCTGAGCGGCACTTTTTTGCACACCATGGGCTAAATGGCCAGGTCACATGGACCCCCGAAGGCTCAGAGAAGGTTGGGGAAGGGGACCCACTGGAACAGCTGTTGGGTGACAGATGGACTGAAGAATATATTTTGAAGAAAACTAATGAAAGGTTCACATGAAATTATATATATTATGTAGTTAAAAAGTATTACAAACCTATAACAATAAATCAAATTTCATAAAACCCAGCAGAATAAACTGCAAAAAGAAAATTACACATAGAAATTAATCATGTATGCAATAAATGCAATGCAATGTAGAACATTATAAAAAATATATTACTGGTAATAGAACTCCTGAAATTGTGTTCAGTCTGAAAATGGAAGCAGTTGGGTTGAGTTGTTTTACCTCTGAGCGGCACTTTTTTGCACACCATGGGCTAAATGGCCAGGTCACATGGACCCCGAAGGCTCAGAGAAGGTTGGGGGAGGGGACCCACTGGAACAGCTGTTGGGAGACAGATGGTAGCCTCCCATCAAGGCCATCCAGCGTGTTCTTTAACGTACACAGGGTATGGCTCTCCCGCACACGGGGCCACGGCTTAACGTCCCATCCGACGGACGGCGGCCTATTCCAAGACCATCAGTGTCCCCTACTGACCGTGGGCAAGGCGGGGAATTTTGCGGAGATAAATCTCAACGCTGACCCAGCTGGGACTCGAACCTGGGAACTACAGATTACGAGCCTGGCGCACTACCGACTGAGCCACCCCTGCCTCTAACATTTAGATTGTTTCCTACTTTTGAGATAAAGAGCTTCATATTCTCAACTAATTTGGTTAAATTCTTAAACAAAATCGAAACATGGAATATAAACTTCTCATGGTCTTAATATTTCTTTGAATGTTGTCTACATATAATGTTGGCAACAGAAAAAACAAATAATAATATTGACATAGAACTTTTTCAGAAACACAGCGATGGCTTACATGTGATTTTAGTGGCATGTTCAAATACCGTTTTGGTAATTTTTAAAATGTAATGCCGTTCACAATTCCCAGGTTCGAATCCCAAATGTGTTTTCGTCTGATGGGACGTTAAGCCGTGGCCCCGTGTGCGGGACAGCATATCCTGTGCACGTTAAAAAACATGCTGTATGTCTTGACTAGAGGTCCTTTATATTTAAAGGTTGACGATCTCGGTGATTGACTGCCATTGGTTGATTGAGTCACGTGGTTCATGGGCGTATGTTTTGTCATACCGTGAAACAAAAGCCTATGAGTTACTGTGTGTACCTAGTTAAAACTTCTCAGTTGTTATAGTTTTATGCATTTTTACCACTTTTTTTGTCTATAAAAGCTTCCATATTTTGTTTATAAAAGCTTCCATTATATTGACAATGTCTCACTGCGCTGGGGCGGGGTGGCTCAGTCGGTAGCGCGCCAGGATCATAATCTGTAGATCCCAGGTTCGATTCCCAGCAATTCAGCGTTGATATTTATCTCCACAAAATTCCCCGCCCTGCCCACGGTCTAGTAGAGGACACCGATGGGCTTGGAAAAGCCGCCATCCGTTGGATCGGACGTTAAGCCGTGGCTCCGTCTGCAGAAGACCCATACCCTGTGCACGATAAAGAAAACGCTGGATGACCTTGACAGGAATCTACCATCTGTCTCCCGACAGCTGTTTCAGTGAGTCCCCTCCCCCAACCTTCTCTGAGTCTTTGGGGTACATGTGACCTGGCCATTTAGCCCATGGTGTGCAGAAAAGTGCCGCTCAGAGGTAAAACAACCCAACGTTAAAGAACACGCTGGATGACCTTGACGGGAGGCTACCATCTGTCTCCCGATAGCTGTTTCAGTGAGTCCCCTCCCCCAACCTTCTCTGAGCCTTTGGGATCCATGTGACCTCGCCATTTATGGGTTAAATATAAATGTAATGGTGTGCAAAAAAAGTGCTGCTCAGAGGTAAAACAACCCAACTGACTGCGCTGCATTTGGGTGTAAAATTTCTACTCATAGAAATAAATTAATGAATATTTTTTCCCAGAAAATCCATTGGGGCGGGGGTGGCTCAGTCGGTAGCGCGCCAGGCTCGTAATCTGTAGTTCCCAGGTTCGAGTCCCAGCTGGGTCAGCGTTGAGATTTATCTCCGAAAAATTCCCCACGTTGCCCACGGTTAGTAGGGGACACCGATGGGCTTGGAAAGGCCGCCGTCCGTCGGATGGGACGTTAAGCCGTTAAGCCCCGTGTGCGGGAGAGCCATACCCTGTGCACGTTAAAGAACACGCTGGATGGCCTTGACGGGAGGCTACCATCTGTCTCCCAACAGCTGTTCCAGTGGGTCCCCTCCCCCAACTTTCTCTGAGCCTTCGGGGTCCATGTGACCTGGCCATTTAGCCCATGGTGTGCAAAAAAGTGCCGCTCAGAGGTAAAACAACCCAACCCAGAAACTCCATCAGAAGACGACAATCGGCTGCAAAAGTGAAACGAGCTAACTGAAAACCAACAAAATAATTTCTTTTAAGATTCGTTTGAAAAACGAGCTAATGTTTTCACGTTGTCGTTTGCCTATGACAATATTTTTTTCGTCTGTCTGTCCCTCTCTCTCTCTCTTACTTGTTGTCTGTCCGTCTGTCTTTCCACCTTTCTGTCCGTCTATAGACAATCAACTTTTTTACTTTAACAGAAAAATGAAAAATTGTTTTTGCATTGAATAGGTGACGAAGAAATATTATAATTCGCAATTTTGAAATCTTCTAATAGCTTTAATAGCGCCCTCTAGCGGTGGAAAAATATAAAAACTACTAAAATTTCGAACGAATATTGAAAACAAACTTTTCGTAATAGAAATCCGAAATTTTAGTAGTAGGTGTTATGGTCAGAAGGTTTACAATAACAAGATTTTTGTTCTCTTAGTTAAAAGGGGGGCGGGGGTGGCTCAGTCGGCAGCGCGCCAGGCTCGTAATCTGTAGTTCCCAGGTTCGAGTCCCAGCTGGGTCAGCGTTGAGATTTATCTCCGAAAAATTCCCCACCTTGCCCACGGTCTGTAGGGGACACCGATGGGCTTGATAAAGGCCGCCGTCCGTCGGATGGGACGTTAAGCCGTGGCCCCGTGTGTGGGAGAGCCATACCCTGTGCACGTTAAAGAACACGCTGGATGGCCTTAACGGTAGGCTACCATCTGTCTCCCAACAGCTGTTCCAGTGGGTCCCCTCCTCCAACCTTCTCTGAGTCTTCGGGGTCCATGTGACCTGGCCATTTAGCCCATGGTGTGCAAAAAAGTGCCGCTCAGAGGTTAAACAACTCAAGATTAAAGAATACGCTGGATGGCCTTGGCGGGAGGCAACCATCTGTCTCCCAACAGCTGTTCCAGTGGATCACCTCCCCCAACCTTCTCTGAGCCTTCGGGGTCCATGTGACCTGGCCATTTAGCCATGGTGTGCAAAAAAGTGCCGCTCGGAGGTAAAACAATCCAATCCTTAGCCAAAAGGACAAGCGAAAATAAAACTCTTTTATTTTAAGAGATAAACGAAACAATCTATTTTTTTTTATTTTTTCAGCTTTACAGGTGGTAACAATATATTAATATTTACATTTTTGGAATCCCCATTAGTCGGAATTTCCACTGATAGAAAGTGATAAAGTCGATAACTGAAAACTCGAAAAGCGGCCTCTACCGGCGAAAATACCAAATTATTAAACAAATATTGCAAAAGATCTATTTATGCTAGAATCTTAAATTTTTGTTTAGAAACAGCCAAAATACTTCAGTCTGTGTTATAGGGCCAACATTATATCCAGTAAAGAATCTATCATCAGTACATAAAATGGGAGTAGAACTAACCACATTGTTTATAACATCTCTGAAATGCTCAACCCACCTAGCCATGACAGAATCCTCACCTCCTAACCTTACCTTGTTTATCCTTCAATCCCTGTTTTGCTGTCCGTTTTCTACCACACAAAATATTAACTATCTGGTACATCTCTCTGCTGTTGTGCTGTCTAACTGCTTCCTCGGCTTTGTCAGCAAAGCTATCAAGCCAAAGAATCTAAATCTTATCATTATTATTTTTATAATTTGGTAATTAATTTTAAAATGTTCCAAAATATTTTAATGAAATCATAACGAATAAATTATATAATTTTAACTGGTTTCGAATTAAATCGTTTTAACTTGACCAGAGCGAGCTACCATTACACCACGCATCGGACAAGGTAATCAGATTCATGCCAGAGCGCGCTACCATTACACCGTGCATCGGACAAGGTAATCAGATTCATACCAGAGCATGCTACCATTACACCACGCATCGCACAAGGTAATCAGATTCATGCCAGAGCGTGCTACCATTACACCACGCATCGGAAGAGGTAATCAGATTCATGCCAGAGCGTGTTACCATTACACCACGCATCGGACAAGGTAATCAGATTCATGCCAGAGCGCGCTACCATTACACCACGCATCAGACAAGGTAATCAAATTCATGCCAGAGCGCGCTACCATTACACCACGCATCGGACAAGGTAATCAGATTCATGCCAGAGCGCGCTACCATTACACCACGCATCGGACAAGGTAATCAGATTCATGCCAGAGCGTGCTACCATTACACCACGCATCGGACAAGGTAATCAGATTCATGCCAGAGTGCACTGCCATTACACCACGCATCGGACAAGGTAATCAGATTCATGCCAGAGCGTGCTACCATTACACCACGCATCAGACAAGGTAATCAGATTCATGCCAGAGCGTGCTACAATTACACCACGCATTAGACAAGGTAATCAGATTCATGCCAGAGTGCATTACCATTACACCACGCATCGGACAAGGTAATCAGATTCATGCCAGAGCGTGCTACCATTACACCACGCATCGGACAAGGTAATCAGATTCATGCCAGAGCGCGCTACCATTACACCAAGCATCGGACAAGGTAATCAGATTCATGCCAGAGCGCGCTACCATTACACCACGCATCGGACAAGGTAATCAGATTCATGCCAGAGCGCACTACCATTACACCACGCATCGGACAAGGTAATCAGATTCATGCCAGAGTGTGCTACCATTACACCACGCATCAGACAAGGTAATCAGATTCATGCCAGAGTGTGCTACCATTATACAACGCATCGGACGAGGTAATCAGATTCATGCCAGAGCGCGCTACCATTACACCACGCATCGGACAAGGTAATCAGATTCATGCCAGAGCGCGCTACCATTACACCAGGCATCGGACAAGGTAATCAGATTCATGCCAGAGCGCGCTACCATTACACCACGCATCGGACAAGGTAATCAGATTCATGCCAGAGCGCACTACCATTACACCACGCATCGGACAAGGTAATCAGATTCATGCCAGAGCGCGCTACCATTACACCAGGCATCGGACAAGGTAATCAGATTCATGCCAGAGTGTGCTACCATTACACCACGCATCGGGCAAGGTAATCAGATTCATGCCAGAGCGCGCTACCATTACACCACGCATCGGACAAGGTAATCAGATTCATGCCAGAGCACACTACCATTACACCACACATCGGACAAGGTAATCAGATTCATGCCAGAGTGCACTACCATTACACCACGCATCGGACAAGGTAATCAGATTCATGCCAGAGCGTGTTACCATTACACCACGCATCAGACAAGGTAATCAGATTCATGCCAGGGCGTGCTACCATTACACCACGCATCAGACAAGGTAATCAGATTCATGCCAGAGTGCACTACCATTACACCACGCATCGGACAAAGTAATCAGATTCATGCCAGAGCGTGCTACCATTACACCACGCATCAGACAAGGTAATCAGATTCATGCCAAAGTGTGCTACCATTACACCACGCATCAGACGAGGTAATCAGATTCATGCCAGAGCGTGCAACCATTACACCACGCATCAGACAAGGTAATCAAATTCATGCCAGAGCGCGCTACCATTACACCACGCATCGGACAAGGTAATCAGATTCATGCCAGAGCGCGCTACCATTACACCAAGCATCGGACAAGGTAATCAGATTCATGCCAGAGCGCGCTACCATTACACCACGCATCGGACAAGGTAATCAGATTCATGCCAGAGCGCACTACCATTACACCACACATCGGACAAGGTAATCAGATTCATGCCAGAGTGCACTACCATTACACCACGCATCGGACAAGGTAATCAGATTCATGCCAGAGCGTGTTACCATTACACCACGCATCAGACAAGGTAATCAGATTCATGCCAGACTTCACCACCATTACACCACGCATCGGACAAGGTAATCAGATTCATGCCAGAGCGTGCTACCATTACACCTCACATCAGACAAGGTAATCAGATTCATGCCAGAGCGTGCTACCATTACACCACGCATCAGACAAGGTAATCAGATTCATGCCAGAGTGTGCTACCATTACACAAAGCATTGGACGAGGTAATCAGATTCATGCCAGAGCGTGCTACCATTACACCACGCATCAGACAAGGTAACCAAATTCATGCCAGAGCACGCTACCATTACACCACGCATCGGACAAGGTAATCGGATTCATGCCAGAGCACGCTACCATTACACCACGCATCGGACAAGGTAATCAGATTCATGCCGGAGCACTCTACCATTACACCACGCACTGGACAAGGTAATCAGATTCATGTCAGAGTGTGCTATCATTACACCACGCATCGGACAAGGTAATCAGATTCATGCCAGAGCGTGCTACCATTACACCACGCATCAGACGAGGTAATCAGATTCATGCCAGAGTGTGCTACCATTACACAACGCATCAGACAAGGTAATCAAATTCATGCCAGAGTGCGCTACCATTACACCACGTATTGGACAAGGTAATCAGATTCATGCCAGAGCGCGCTACCATTACACCACGCATCGGACAAGGTAATCAGATTCATGCCAGAGCAAGCTACCATTACACCACGCATCGGACAAGGTAATCAGATTCATGCCAGAGCACGCTACCATTACACCACGAATCGTACAAAGTAATCAGATTCATGCCAGAGCGCTCTACCATTACACCATGCATCGTACAAGGTAATCAGATTCATGCCAGAGCTCGCTACCATTACACCACGCATCGGACAAGGTAATCAGATTCATGCCAGAGCGCGCTACCATTACACCACGCATCGGACAAGGTAATCAGATTCATGCCAGAGCGCGCTACCATTACACCACGCATCGGACAAAATAATCAGATTCATGCCAGAGCGCACTACCATTACACCACGCATCAGACAAGGTAATCAGATTCATGCCAGAGCGCGCTACCATTACACCACGTATCGGACAAGGTAATCAGATTCATGCCACAGCGTGCTACCATTACACCACGCATCAGACAAGGTAATCAGATTCATGCCAGAGCGCGCTACCATTACACCACGCATCGGACAAGGTAATCAGATTCATGCCAGAGCGTGCTACCATTACACCACGCATCGGACAAGGTAATCAGATTCATGCCAGAGCGTGCTACCATTACACCACGCATCGGACAAGGTAATCAGATTCATGCCAGAGCGCACTACCATTACACCACGCATCGGACAAGGTAATCAGATTCATGCCAGAGCGTGCTACCATTACACCACACATCGGACAAGGTAATCAGATTCATGCCAGAGTGCACTACCATTACACCATGCATCGGACAAGGTAATCAGATTCATGCCAGAGCGCGCTACCATTACACCACGCATCGGACAAGGTAATCAGATTCATGCCAGAGCGCGCTACCATTACACCACGCATCGGACAAAATAATCAGATTCATGCCAGAGCGCACTACCATTACACCACGCATCAGACAAGGTAATCAGATTCATGCCAGAGCGCGCTACCATTACACCACGTATCGGACAAGGTAATCAGATTCATGCCACAGCGTGCTACCATTACACCACGCATCAGACAAGGTAATCAGATTCATGCCAGAGCGCGCTACCATTACACCACGCATCGGACAAGGTAATCAGATTCATGCCAGAGCGTGCTACCATTACACCACGCATCGGACAAGGTAATCAGATTCATGCCAGAGTGCACTACCATTACACCACGCATCGGACAAGGTAATCAGATTCATGCCAGAGCACGCTACCATTACACCACGCATCGGACAAGGTAATCAGATTCATGCCAGAGCACGCTACCATTACACCACGCATTGGACAAGGTAATCCGATTCATGCCAGAGTGTGCTATCATTACACCACGCATCGGACAAGGTAATCAGATTCATGGCAGAGCACGCTACCATTACACCACGCATCGGACAAGGTAATCAGATTCATGCCAGAGCGCACTACCATTACACCACGCATCGGACAAGGTAATCAGATTCATGCCAGAGCGTGCTACCATTACACCACACATCGGACAAGGTAATCAGATTCATGCCAGAGTGCACTACCATTACACCACGCATCGGACAAGGTAATCAGATTCATGCCAGAGCATGCTACCATTACACCACGCATCGGACAAGGTAATCAGATTCATGCCAGAGCACGCTACCATTACACTACGCATCGGACAAGGTAATCAGATTCATGGCAGAGCACGCTACCATTACACCACGCATCGGACAAGGTAATCAGATTCATGCCAGAGCACGCTACCATTACACCACGCATCGGACAAGGTAATCCGATTCATGCCAGAGTGTGCTATCATTACACCACGCATCGGACAAGGTAATCAGATTCATGCCAGAGCACGCTACCATTACACTACGCATCGGACAAGGTAATCAGATTCATGGCAGAGCACGCTACCATTACACCACGCATCGGACAAGGTAATCAGATTCATGCCAGAGCACGCTACCATTACACCACGCATCGGACAAGGTAATCCGATTCATGCCAGAGTGTGCTATCATTACACCACGCATCGGACAAGGTAATCAGATTCATGGCAGAGCACGCTACCATTACACCACACATGGGACAAGGTAATCAGATTCATGCCAGAGTGCGCTACCATTACACCACGCATCGGACAAGGTAATCAGATTCATGCCAGAGCGCGCTACCATTACACCACTCATCGGACAAGGTAATCAGATTCATGCCAGAGCGCGCTACCATTACACCACGCATCGGACAAGGTAATCAGATTCATGCCAGAGTGCACTACCATTACACCACGCATCGGACAAGGTAATCAGAATCATGTCAGAGCATGCTACCATTATACCACGCATCGGACAAGGTAATCAGATTCATGCCAGAGCGTGCTACCATTACACCACGCATCGGACAAGGTAATGTTTTGGAATAAGACCTTATAAATCTTCCCTGAAACGTAGCTGAAACAGCGCCATCTATACTCAAGGAGATGCAACTTTTTCCAATCATTGCTATTGATTTTAGGTGTCTCTGTCAGCCAGGTCTCAGTGAAGATTTATAAAGTCTTATTCTGAAATATTAATTAGTCCGATGCTTGGTGTAATGGAAGCGCGCTCTGGGCATAAATTTTCAGAGTTACGGGTCCGATTCCCGATTTTTCGGCAATGGTTTTTGTTTTTTTTTTTTTTTCAGAAGCTTTTAACGAACGAAATTCCTATTTCGTAATCTTTCTCCCATTTTATCTTCAGGGCAATCATTGCAACCGTCGCCGCCTTTGTTTTCCTTGGTACCTTTGCAGATTCTGGTCTTCGATTCTTCGCATCGGGAGTAGTAGATGAGAATTTCATCAAGAAACAAAGTAAGTCCACCACTTTTTTTTTATTTCGTTTTAATCTATCAAACACGCTATTTGTAGCAACTACCATATATAGAGTAAATGGCAATGTTGATATAACCTACGACAGGGATGTAGAACCTTTTGGAATTCACGTGCCAAAATTACAGAAATAAGAGATCATTTTCCATCTCGCGTGGCAAAGTCACAAAAATACTCTAAAACATTATTTATTTTAGTTAACAAAAAAATATCAATTTATCATACAACAGAAATTAAATGCTACAAAATACTCCGGATTAAAATTAAAGGATAGAAAATACAAATTTTTAGATTCCGTCATAATAAAATGGAAAAGATTAAATAGTTAATTATTTTAAACAAAATTACGGGGGAGGGGGGGGACTCAGTTGGTAGCGCGCCAAGCTCGTAATCTGCAGCTACCAGGTTTGATTCCCACCTGGGAAAGTTTTGAGATTTATCTCCGCAAAATTCCCCACCCTGCCCACGGTCAGTAGGGGTCACCGATGGGCTTGGAACGGCTGCAGTCCGTCGGATGGGACGTTAAGCCGTGCCGCATATGCGGAAGACTCATACCCTGTGAACGTTAAAGAACACAATGGATGGCCTTGACGGGAGACTACCATCTGTCTCCTAACAGCTGTTGGAGTGGGTCCCCTCCCCCAATATTCTCGGGGTACTTTTTTGGGTTTCAGTTGTTTTACCTTCGAGCGGCACTTTTTTCCACACTATGGGTTAAATGGACAGTCACAAGGACCCCGATGGCTTACAAATGGTTGAGGGAGGGGACCCACTGGAACCGCTGTAGGGAGACAGATGGTAGCCTCCCGTCAAGGCCATCCAGTGGGTTCTTTAACATGCACAAGATATGGCTCTCCCACACACGGTGCCATGGCTTAAAGTCCCATCCGACGGACGACTGCCTTTCCATGCCCATAGGCGCACTCTACTGACCGTCGGCAGGGCAGCGAGTTTTGCAGAGATAAGTCTCAACGCTGACCCAGCTGGGACTCGACACCTCGGCTCCCACACATGGTGCCATGGCTTAAAGTCCCATCCGACGGACGACTGCCTTTCCATGCCCATAGGTGCACTCTACTGACCGTCGGCAGGGCAGCGAGTTTTGCAGAGATAAGTCTCAACGTTGACCCAGCTGGAACTCGAACCTCAGCTCCCACACATGGTGCCATGGCTTAACGTCCCATCCGATGGACGACTGCCTTTCCAAGCCCGTAGGTGCACTCTACTGACCGTGGGCAGGGCAGGGAGTTTTGCAGAGATAAGTCTCAACGCTGACCCAGCTGGGACTCGAACCAGGGCTCCCACACATGGTGCCACGGCTTAACGCTCCATCCGACGGACGACTGCCTTTCCAAGCCCATAGGTGCACTCTACTGACCATGGGCAGGGCAGTGAATTTTGCAGAGATAAATCTCAACGCTGACCCGGCTGGGACTCCAACCTGCGCTCCTACACATGGTGCCAAGGCTCAACGTCCCATCCGATGGACGACTGCCTTTCCAAGCCCATAGGTGCATTCTACTAACCGTGGGCAGGGCAGGGAGTTTTGCAGAGATAAGTCTCAATGCTGACCCAGCTGGGACTCGAACCTCGGCTCCCACACATAGTGCCACGGCTTAACGTCCCATCCAACGGACGACTGCCTTTCCAAGCCCATAGGTGCCCTCTACTGACAGTGGGCAGCGCAGGGAGTTTTGCAGAGATAAGTCTCAACGCTGACCAAGCTGGGACTCGAACCTCGGCTCCCACACATAGTGCCACGGCTTAACGTCCCATCCGACGGACGACTGCCTTTCCAAGCCCATAGGTGCACTCTACTGACTGTGGGCAGGGCAGTGAATTTTCGAGAGATAAGTCTCAACGCTGACCCAGCTGGGACTCGAACCTGCGCTCCTACATATGGTGCCACGGCTTAACGTCCCATCCGACGGACGACTGCCTTTCCAAGCCCATAGGTGCACTCTACTGACCGTGGGCAGGGCAGGGAGTTTTGCAGAGATAAGCCTCAACGCTGACCCAGCTGGGACTCGAACCTCGGCTCCCACACATAGTGCCACGGCTTGACGTCCATCCAACGGACGACTGCCTTTCCAAGGCCATAGGTGCACTCTACTGACCGTGGGCAGGGCAGAGAATTTTGCAGAGATAAGTCTCAATGCTGACCCAGCTGGGACTCGAACCTGGGCTCCAACACATGGTGCCACGGCTTAACGTCCCATCCGATGGACGACTGCCTTTCCAAGCCCATGGGTGCCCCTATTGACCGTGGGCAGGGCAGGGAGTTTTGCAGAGATAAGTCTCAACGCCGACCCAGCTAGGACTCGAACCAGGGCTCCCACACCTAGTGCCACGGCTAAACGTCCCATCCAACGGACGACTGCCTTTCCAAGCCCATGGGTGCCCGGTACTGACTGTGGGCAGGGCAGGGAGTTTTGCAGAGATAAGTCTCAATGCTGACCCAGCTGGAATTCGAACCACAGCTCCCATACATAGTGCCACGGCTTAACGTCTCATTCGATGGGCGACTGCCTTTCCAAGCCCATAGGTGCCCTATACTGACCGTGTGCAGGGCAGGGAGTTTTGCAGAGATAAGTCTCAATGCTGACCCAGCTGGGACACGAACCAGAGCTCCCACACATAGTGCCACGGCTTAACGTCCTATCCGATGGACGACTGCCTTTCCAAGCCCATGGGTGCCCGCTACTGACCGTGGGCAGGGCAAGGAGTTTTGCAGAGATAAGTATCAACGCTGACCCAGCTGGGACACGAACCTGGGCTCCCACACATGATGCCACGGCTTAACGTCCCATCCGATGGAAGACTGCCTTTCCAAGCCCATAGTTGCCCCCTACTGACCGTAGGCAGGGCAGGATGTTTTGCAGAGATAAGTCTCAATGCTGACCCAGTTGGGACTCGAACCAGGGCTCCCACACATAGTGCCACGGCTTAACGTCCCATCCGATGGACGACTGCCTTTCCAAGCCCATAGGTGCCCGCTACTGACCGTGGGCAGGGCAGGGAGTTTTGCAGAGATAAGTCTCAATGCTGACCCAGCTAGGACTCGAACCAGGGCTCCCACACCTAGTGCCACGGCTAAACGTCCCATCCAACGGACGACTGCCTTTCCAAGCATATAGGTGCCCCCTACTGACCGTAGGCAGGGCAGGGAGTTTTGCAGAGATAAGTCTCAACGCTGACCCAGCTGGGACTCGAACTTGGGCTCCCACACATGGTACCACGGCTTAACATCCCATCCGACGGACGACTGCCTTTCCAAACCCATAGGTGCACTCTACTGACCGTGGGCAGGGTAGGGAGTTTTGCAGAGATAAGCCTCAACGCTGACCAAGCTGGGACTCGAACCAGGGCTCCCACACATGGTGCCATGGCTTAACGCTCCATCGATGGACGACTGCCTTTCCAAGGCCATAGGTGCACTCTACTGACCGTGGGCAGGGCAGAGAATTTTGCAGAGATAAGTCTCAACGCTGACCCAGCTGGCACTCGAACCTGGGCTCCCACACATGGTACCAAGGCTTAACGTCCCATCCGATGGACGACTGCCTTTCCAAGCCCATGGGTGCCCTCCACTGACCGTAGGCAGCGCAGGGAGTTTTGCAGAGATAAGTCTCAATGCTGACCCAGCTGGGACTCGAACCAGGGCTCCCACACATAGTGCCATGGCTTAACGTCCCATCTGATGGACGACTGCCTTTCCAAGCCCATAGGTGCACTCTACTGACTGTGGGCAGGGCAGTGAATTTTGCAGAGATAAGTCTCAACGCTGACCCAGCTGGGACTCGAACCTGCGCTCCTACACATGGTGCCACGGCTTATCGTCCCATCTGATGGACGACTGCCTTTCCAAGCCCATAGGTGCCCTCTACTGACCTTGGGCAGGGCAGGGAGTTTTGCAGAGATAAGTCTCAACGCTGACCCAGCTGGGACTCGAACCTGGGCTCCCACACATGGTGCCAAGGCTTAACGTCCCATCCGATGGACGACTGCCTTTCCAAGCCCATGGGTGCCCTCCACTGACCGTAGGCAGGGCAGGGAGTTTTGCAGAGATAAGTCTCAATGCTGACCCAGCTGGGACTCGAACCAGGGCTCCCACACATAGTGCCATGGCTTAACGTCCCATCTGATGGACGACTGCCTTTCCAAGCCCATAGGTGCACTCTACTGACTGTGGGCAGGGCAGTGAAATTTGCAGAGATAAGTCTCAACGCTGACCCAGCTGGGACTCGAACCTGCGCTCCTACACATGGTGCCACGGCTTATCGTCCCATCTGATGGACGACTGCCTTTCCAAGCCCATAGGTGCACTCTACTGACCGTGGGCAGGGAGTTTTGCAGAGATAAGTCTCAACGCTGACCCAGCTGGGACTCGAACCTGGGCTCCCACACATGGTGACACGGCTTAACGTCCCATCCGATGGACGACTGCCTTTCCAAGCCCATAGGTGCCCCCTACTCACCGTAGGCAGGGCAGGAAGTTTTGCAGAGATAAGTCTCGATGCTGACCCAGCTAGGACTCGAACCAGGGCTCCCACACATAATTCCACGGGTTGACGTCCCATCTAACGGACGACTGCCTTTCCAAGCCCATAGGTGCCCTCTACTGATCGTAGGCAGGGCAGGGAATTTTGCAGAGGTAAGCCTCAACGCTGACCCAGCTGGGACTCGAACCTGGGCTCCCACTCATGGTGCCACGGCTTAACGTCCCATCCGATGGACGACTGCATTTCCAAGCCCATAGGTGCACTCTACTGACCGTAGGCAGGCAAGGAAGTTCTCTGTAGTTCCCAGATTCGAGTCCCAGCTGGGTCAGTTTTGAGATTCATCTCCGCAAATTCCCCGCCCAGCCCACGGTTAGTAGGGGACACCGATGGGCTTGGAAAGGCCGCCGTCCGTCGGATGGGACGTTAAGCCGTGACGCCATATGCGGGAGAGCCGTACCCTGTGCACATTAAAGGACACGCTGGATTGTCTTGAGGGGAGGCTACCATCTGTCTCTCAACAGCTGTTCCAGTGGGTCCCCTCCCCCAACCTTCTTTGAGCCTTCGTGGTCCATGTGAAGTGGCCATTTAGTTAATGGTGTGCAAAAAAGTGCCGCTCAGAGGTAAAACAACCCAACCCACCATGTTCTCCGCGTGCTGGCCTTTTTTGCTCACTTGGTGTGAAAGATCAGCTTCAGTGAGCTATCTTCCTTCGAGATTGATATGAATTCAGTTAATGAAAATATCATTTCCCTATTTCACTTATAATTTTACTTTAAAGAGTTCATATAGTAAGATAGGTACGTTTTAAATGCGTCTATCGTCGTTTTGACAAACAGAACAAATTACGAAAGAAAGGCAATAAGGAAGTTAAAACGAGGAATGAAATTTGGCAATTAGCTACCACTAGCTTTATGAAAATATTTATTATAATTAATTTCAGTTCGTTTAATCCATACATGTATATTTTATGAATCAAATAGGTATATATCACGGATGTATATAAATGATACGTCCATCTTAAAAGAAAATCAAATTGTATTGGAAATGTACAAATGATAACTCATGCCTTCATTGGGGGTCTGCATACTGATTGTGAAAGTGCATTATTATTTTGCTTCTGAAAATATGTATTGAAGACACTTTTCATTCATTCGGTCACGTTAAGTTTCTTTTCAGCGGTCTTAGCCAATAAAAAGAACAATAATCCAAAGTTTCAAACTCTATGGTAATACCTCAAATGGCAAAGTTTTTTTCCACTAAAGTCTCGCTCAAAAAAGATTTGTCGGAATTTTTGACCGAAACAAATATATGCATTCGAAAAGTATATGAACGCTATTATAATCATTTGTTAACCGATTATAAATCAGGAAAACCTGGGAGTAAGGTTGATATTAGGTGTAAGCTTTGGTTGGAATTTTTTTTCAACGTAGGAATCATGTGCTTATCTCTATAAAAGTGTTTTATGGGCAACAGAAAAAAAAATATTTTGTTTATCATATTTTGCAGCAAAAGTTGTTTTATATTATATGTATTGTAATATTCTGAGAAAAAGTAGTTGTTTTAAATTGAACGGCTTCTATGGTTATTTCGGGTGAAACTTCGATTAACCGATTTAAAATTAGAAAATCAAATTCGTATAATAGAAAAGAATCCTCCAACCAGTCGTAAGCAACAATTAGAATAATAGCATATCATCCCTGGTGAACAGGGCGGGTGTGGCTCAGTCGGTAGCGCGATAGGCTTGTAATCTGCAGTTCCTAGGTTCGAGTCTCAGCTGGGTCAGCGTTGACATTTATCTCCGCAAAATTCCCCGCCTTGCCCACGGTGAGTAGGGGACACCGATGGGCTTGGAAAAGCCGCCATCCGTCGTATGGGTCGTTAAGCTGTGGCTCCGTGTGCGGAAGAGCCATACCCTGTGTACGTTAAAGAACACGCTGGATGTCCTTGACGGTAAGCTACCATCTGTCTCCCAACAGCTGTTTCACGTGGTCCCCTCCCTCAACCTTCTCTGAACCTTCGAGGTACTTGTGACCTGGTCATTTAGCCCATGGTGTGCAAAAAAGTGCCGCTCAGATGTAAAACAACCCAACATTAAAGAACACGCTGGATGGCCTTGACGGGAGGCTACCATCTGTTTCCCAACAGCTGTTCCAGTGGGTCCCCTCCCCCAACCTTCTCTGAGCCTTCGGGGTCCTTGTGACCTGACCATTTATCCCATGGTGTGCAAAAAAGTGCCGCTCAGAGGTAAAACAACCCCACTCGTAAACGGACGAAATGGAGAACCCGTCTTTTTGCAAGTGATTGTCTCCTCCATCTGAATCTGTGGCATTCAATTTAAAATGTAAAGAGTTATAAACTGAAAAGAATCAGAGCCCTAAGGTTATTTCTTGCTATTCAAGATCATCTAGAAAAAAAGAAAAAAAAAATCACAGTGATGGATCATGGCCTCCATCTGTCATTGGCCTATTAGGATGAATCTTGGCCTCTTAAACTTTTGCTGACAGAGGTGATCGTCCTTAACAAATCCTGAAATGAGAAGATTCTGATGTTCCATAGCATTTTCAAAAAACTGAACAGTCCCGAACAGAAGGAATATAAAGATCCCTTAGTATGATGGAATTACGCACAAACCAAGGTGCGCCGACAATCTGGTGAATGATCTTGTTTTGGAACAAGAATTCCAAACTAAGGAAAGTTTGAGGAAAGTAAAATGCTGTATTTTGGTTCTATCACAGTAGCTCCAATTTGGAGATGCATATAGAAGAATAGGCCGAATAACCAAGTTGGGGTGGGTTGTTTTACCTCTGAGCGGCACTTTTTTGCACACCATGGTCACATGGACCCCGAAGGCTCAGAGAAGGTTGGGGGAGGGGACCCACTGGAACAGCTGTTGGGAGACAGATGGTAGCCTCCCGTCAAGGCCATCAGCGTGTTCTTTTACGTGCACAGGGTATGGCTCTCCCAAACACGGGGCCACGGCTTAACGTCCCATCCGACGGACGGCGGCCTTTCCAAGCCCATCGGTGTCCCCTACTGACCGTGGGCAGGGCGGGAAATTTTGCGGAGATAAATCTCAACGCTGACCCAGCTGGGACTCGAACCTGGGAACTACAGATTACAAGCCTGGCGCGCTACCGACTGAGTCACTCCCCGCCCCTCCTTTTTTCGACACATTGCCAGGTCACAAGGACCCCAAGAATTTTAGGGGGAGGGGACACATTTGACAGCTGTTAGGAGACAAATGGTATTATTTAGTCAAGGTCATCCATTGTATTCTTTAACTTTCACAGGTTATGATTCTTCTGCATATGGAGACACGGCTTAACCTCCCATCCGACGGACGGCAGCGTTTCCAAGCCCATCGGTGTTACCTACCGACCATGGGCAGGGAGTTTTACGGAGATATATCTCAAAACTGACCCAGGTGGACTCGAACCTGGGAACTACAGATTACGAGCCTGGCACACTACCGACTGATTCCCCCCCCCCCCCGCCGTTCGCAGTGACACGAAGGTTGCCAGATATTTTTGCTGAATTCTGTAATCAACCACAGTGTTCGGATACTTTTTTGAGCGACTGTACTCTATTGTGGTATTTGACAATATTCAGTTAAAAGCATTATTGTTTTCTTTTGAAACTGAAATTTCTCTAGTATATACGTTAATAAACTAAAGCATTAGTACCATTATTTTTAACACTCAAACATTTTTGACATGAAATAGGAATAAAAGTATTGTTAATTCACCTTTATCAGTTGCGATTTTGATGTTAGTTATGAAACATGTAAAGAAATATTACAGTAATATATATTTATTTATACACAAGGTTGGATTGTTTTACCTCTGAGCGGCCCTTTTTTGCACACCATGGGCTAAATGGCCAGGTCACAAGGACCCCGAAGGCTCAGAGAAGGTTGGGGGAGGGGACCCACTGGAACAGTTGTTGGGAGACAGATGGTAGCCTACCGTCAAGGCCGTCCAGCGTGTTCTTTAACGTGCACAGGGTATGGCTCTCCCGCACACGGGGCCACGGCTTAACGTCCCATCCGACGGACGGCGGCCTTTCCAAGCCCATCGGTGTCCGCTATTGACCGTGGGCAGGGCGGGGAATTTTGCGGAGATAAATCTCAACGCGGACCCTGCTGGGACTCGAACCTGGGAATTACAGATTACGAGCCTGGCGCGCTACCGACTGAACCACCCCCGCCCCATTTATGCACAAGAAAACGTTTCTTACATTTTCTTTTCACTTAAGATAACGTTTTTTTTTCAGCTTCTGCATATACAGAGCCACAGCAAATTACTAGATATTTTTCATGTTATCTCAAAGGGAAACCGATTTCGAAGGTCTATAACTTCTAAAATACGCTTTGTATGGAAAACTTCTGTTGGAGATAAATTAAAATCTCAATAAAATCTTCCAAAAAATCGATTTTCAAAAATATTTGTTTGGTATTTAAAGAATTAAGGAAACTGGAATTTTTGCCAACAACAGTGCCACTGTAGAATTTACAGAATTCCAGCTACCATAACTCTTTTAATTTTCTGGGTAATTTCAATGTTTTCAGTTACAGTTAAAAATTTATGTGTCTCACGGCCACTTCACTTGTTTATAAGTGTCGATAGCGCGCCAGGCTCGTAATCTGTAGTTCCCAGGTTCGAGTCCCAGTGAATCAGAGTTGAGATCTATCTCCGTCAAACTCCCCGCCCTGCCCACGGTCAGTAGGGGACACCGATGGGCTTGTTAAAGACCGCCGTCCGTCAGATGGGACGTTAAGACCTGGCTCCGTGTGTGGGAGAACTCATACCGTTGCACGTTAAAGAGCACGCTGGATGGCTTTGACTGGAGGCTACCATTTGTCTCCCAACAGCAGTTCCAGTGAGTCCCCTCCCCAACCTTCTCTGAGCCTTCGGGGTCCTTGTGACCTGGCCATTTGACCCATGTTATGCAAAAAAGTGCCACTCAGAGGTAAAACAATCCAACGTTAAAGAACACGCTGGATGCCTTGACGGGAGGCTACCATCTGTCTCCCAACAGCTGTTCCAGTAGGTCCCCTCCCCCAACCTTCTCTGAGCCTTCGGGGTCCTTGTGACCTGGCCATTTGACCCATGGTGTACAAAAAAGTGCCACTCAGAGGTAAAACAACCCAACCCAACTGAGGAAAATGTTGCCGACTCTTTGTGAAGAGAAAAATTCCGTAACTTTATTTTATTTTCACATTTTTAAGTGATATTTAGTTTCTCCACGACAAGAAACCCGACAAGAAACGTTTAAAGGAAAAATTAAACTGAAAACTATTCTAAAGTACTTTAACATTTAATTAATATTTTTAATTAATATACTCATGCCGGTAGCTATTACTGCATTTGCTGCAGTATATTTATATTAATGGTAAATTGATAGTGTAGTTGTAATAACATGAATTCAAACGCAATTTCAGTTAATCATATTATATACTTTATAAAGCTGAAAAACAAGAAAAAAACATTGAAATTTATTGACCAATACCAAATCACAAAAATTTATGAAGTCAAAGAGAATTTATTATTCATCCAGATTGGCACAATAAATCATGAGAATTTCATAAAATGGGAAGCGAGTCAGATTTAATCACCGAATAAGGCGAATTCATTTCAGCGTATATTCACATATAGGGGAAACTTCCCAAATACGAAGTGGCTTAAACTTTATTCATTTATCCGTAAAAACGTATCTAGAGCAATCGCGTTAACGCTATTCGCATATAGGAGAAACTTCTCAAATAGCACGATCACTTTAACGCGATTCATTTGTATGTAGCAGAAACTTTCCTAACAACACGATAACTTTTATATGATTCACATATGAAGAAGAAACTTTCCTAACACCGTGATTGTTTTAATGTGATTCACATATAAAGAAGAAAATTTCCAAACAGAGCGATCGTTTTAACCCCAGTCCTATATAAAGCGGAAAATTTCCAAACAGCATGATCACTTTTATCCCATTCATATATAAAGGAGAAGCTATCCAAACAGGTCGATCGATTTAATTCCATTCATATATAAAGGAGTGTGTGTCTGATTAACCCCAGGCTTTCCAACGGAAGAAAAGTTTTCTCAAGTTTAAAAAAAAATACTGTAAAAAATATTCTGATATTTTTATTGATGCCTCTGAAACTTCTATGCGAAAATTTTTGCTTTTTATAACTCAAATGAGGATCATTCGGATATTGTAAAATTGGAGATATCGCCATAGAAAAAGTATTAGATTTTTCTGTTTGCTGATTAATAGGTAAATCGTAGAAAGTACACTAAGACTGTATTTTTCCTTGATAGCCTCTCTCGCCTTCAACCGCATAGATATTTTACTGTAAAATTCTTCGCTCTGACTTCGGTCAGCAATGTACACCGATGGGCCCATAAGATGGAATCTGGTAATCCCGCATTGTCTCCAGTGAGAAAGGAAACACCGATGGGCCCATAAGATGGGATCTGGTAATCCCACATTGTCTCCAGTGAGAAAGGAAACACCGATGGGCCCATAAGATGGGATCTGGTAATCCCACATTGTCTCCAGTGAGAAAGGAAACACCGATTGACCCATAAGATGGGATCTCGTAATCCCCATATCGTCTCCAGTGCGAAAGAAAACACCGATGGGCCCATAAGATGGGATCTGATAATCCCGCATTGTCTCCAGTGAGAAAGGAAACACCGATGGGCCCATAAGATGGGATCTGATAATCCCCACATTGTCTCCAGTGCGAAAGAAAACACCGATGGGCCCATAAGATGGGATCTGGTAATCCCACATTGTCTCCAGTGAGAAAGAAAACACCGATGGGCCCATAAGATGGGATCTGATAATCCCCACATTGTGTCCAGTGCGAAAGAAAACACCGATTGACCCATAAGATGGGATCTGATAATCCCCACATTGTCTCCAGTGCGAAAGAAAACACTGATGGGCCCATAAGATGGGATCTGGTAATCCCACATTGTCTCCAGTCAGAAAGAAAACACCGATGGGCCCATAAGATGGGATCTGATAATCCCCACATTGTGTCCAGTGCGAAAGAAAACACCGATTGACCCATAAGATGGGATCTGGTAATCCCCATATCGTCTCCAGTGCGAAAGAAAACACCGATGGGCCCATAAGATGGGATCTGACAATCCCCACATTGTCTCCAGTGCGAAAGAAAACACCGATGGATCCATAAGATGGGATCTGGTATTCCCACATTGTCTCCAGTGCGAAAGAAAACACCGATGGGCCCATAAGATGGGATCTGATAATCCCCACATTGTCTCCAGTGCGAAAGAAAACACTGATGGGCCCATAAGATGGGATCTGGTAATCCCACATTGTCTCCAGTCAGAAAGAAAACACCGATGGGCCCATAAGATGGGATCTGATAATCCCCACATTGTGTCCAGTGCGAAAGAAAACACCGATTGACCCATAAGATGGGATCTGGTAATCCCCATATCGTCTCCAGTGCGAAAGAAAACACCGATTGACCCATAAGATGGGATCTGATAATCCCCACATTGTCTCCAGTGCGAAAGAAAACACCGATGGATCCATAAGATGGGATCTGGTAATCCCACATTGTCTCCAGTGCGAAAGAAAACACCGATGGGCCCATAAGATGGGATCTGATAATCCCCACATTGTCTCCAGTGCGAAAGAAAACACCGATGGATCCATAAGACGGGATCTGGTAATCCCACATTGTCTCCAGTGAGAAAGAAAACACCGATGGGCCCATAAGATGGGATCTGTTAATCCCCACATTGTCTCCAGTGCGAAAGAAAACACCGATGGGCCCATAAGATGGGATCTGGTAATCCCACATTGTCTCCAGTGAGAAAGAAAACACCGATGGACCCATAAGATGGGATCTGGTAATCCCACATTGTCTCCAGTGAGAAAGAAAACACCGATTGACACATAAGATGGAATCTGGTAATCCCCATATCGTCTCCAGTGCGAAAGAAAACACCGATGGGCCCATAAGATGGGATCTCATAATCCCCACATTGTCTCCAGTGCGAAAAAAAACACCGATGGGCACATAAGATGGGATCTGGTAATCCACATTGTCTCCAGTGAAAAAGAAAACACCGATGGGCCCATAAGATGGGATCTGGTAATCCCCACATTGTTCCAGTCAGAAAGGAAACACCGATAGGCCCATAAGATGGGATCTGGTAATCCCCACATTGTTCCAGTCAGAAAGGAAACACCGATGGGCCCATAAGATGGGATCTGGTAATCCCCACATTGTTCCAGTCAGAAAGGAAACACCATGGGCCCATAAGATGGGATCTGGTAATCCCCACATTGTTCCAGTCAGAAAGGAAACACCGATGGGCCTATAAGATGGGATCTGGTAATCCCACATTGTTCCAGTCAGAAAGGAAACACCGATGGGCCCATAAGATGGGATCTGGTAATCCCCACATTGTTCCAGTCAGAAAGGAAACACCGATATGCCCATAAGATGGGATCTGGTAATCCCACATTGTTCCAGTCAGAAAGGCAACACCGATGGGCCCATAAGATGGGATCTGGTAATCCCCACATTGTTCCAGTCAGAGAGGAAACACCGATGGGCCCATAAGATGGGATCTGGTAATCCCACATTGTTCCAGTCAGAAAGGAAACACCGATAGTCCCGTAAGATGGGATCTGGTAATCCCCACATTGTTCCAGTCAGAAAGGAAACACCGATGGGCCCATAAGATGGGATCTGGTAATCCCACATTGTCTCCAGTCAGAAAGAAAACACCGATGGGCCCATAAGATGGGATCTGATAATCCCCACATTGTGTCCAGTGCGAAAGAAAACACCGATTGACCCATAAGATGGGATCTGGTAATCCCCATATCGTCTCCAGTGCGAAAGAAAACACCGATGGGCCCATAAGATGGGATCTGACAATCCCCACATTGTCTCCAGTGCGAAAGAAAACACCGATGGATCCATAAGATGGGATCTGGTATTCCCACATTGTCTCCAGTGCGAAAGAAAACACCGATGGGCCCATAAGATGGGATCTGATAATCCCCACATTGTCTCCAGTGCGAAAGAAAACACTGATGGGCCCATAAGATGGGATCTGGTAATCCCACATTGTCTCCAGTCAGAAAGAAAACACCGATGGGCCCATAAGATGGGATCTGATAATCCCCACATTGTGTCCAGTGCGAAAGAAAACACCGATTGACCCATAAGATGGGATCTGGTAATCCCCATATCGTCTCCAGTGCGAAAGAAAACACCGATTGACCCATAAGATGGGATCTGATAATCCCCACATTGTCTCCAGTGCGAAAGAAAACACCGATGGATCCATAAGATGGGATCTGGTAATCCCACATTGTCTCCAGTGCGAAAGAAAACACCGATGGGCCCATAAGATGGGATCTGATAATCCCCACATTGTCTCCAGTGCGAAAGAAAACACCGATGGATCCATAAGACGGGATCTGGTAATCCCACATTGTCTCCAGTGAGAAAGAAAACACCGATGGGCCCATAAGATGGGATCTGTTAATCCCCACATTGTCTCCAGTGCGAAAGAAAACACCGATGGGCCCATAAGATGGGATCTGGTAATCCCACATTGTCTCCAGTGAGAAAGAAAACACCGATGGACCCATAAGATGGGATCTGGTAATCCCACATTGTCTCCAGTGAGAAAGAAAACACCGATTGACACATAAGATGGAATCTGGTAATCCCCATATCGTCTCCAGTGCGAAAGAAAACACCGATGGGCCCATAAGATGGGATCTCATAATCCCCACATTGTCTCCAGTGCGAAAAAAAACACCGATGGGCACATAAGATGGGATCTGGTAATCCACATTGTCTCCAGTGAAAAAGAAAACACCGATGGGCCCATAAGATGGGATCTGGTAATCCCCACATTGTTCCAGTCAGAAAGGAAACACCGATAGGCCCATAAGATGGGATCTGGTAATCCCCACATTGTTCCAGTCAGAAAGGAAACACCGATGGGCCCATAAGATGGGATCTGGTAATCCCCACATTGTTCCAGTCAGAAAGGAAACACCATGGGCCCATAAGATGGGATCTGGTAATCCCCACATTGTTCCAGTCAGAAAGGAAACACCGATGGGCCTATAAGATGGGATCTGGTAATCCCACATTGTTCCAGTCAGAAAGGAAACACCGATGGGCCCATAAGATGGGATCTGGTAATCCCCACATTGTTCCAGTCAGAAAGGAAACACCGATATGCCCATAAGATGGGATCTGGTAATCCCACATTGTTCCAGTCAGAAAGGCAACACCGATGGGCCCATAAGATGGGATCTGGTAATCCCCACATTGTTCCAGTCAGAGAGGAAACACCGATGGGCCCATAAGATGGGATCTGGTAATCCCACATTGTTCCAGTCAGAAAGGAAACACCGATAGTCCCGTAAGATGGGATCTGGTAATCCCCACATTGTTCCAGTCAGAAAGGAAACACCGATGGGCCCATAAGATGGGATCTGGTAATCCCACATTGTTCCAGTCAGAAAGGAAACACCGATGGGCCCATAAGATGGGATCTGGTAATCCCCACATTGTTCCAGTCAGAAAAGAAACCCCGATGGGCCCATAAGATGGGATCTGGTAATCCCCATATCGTCTCCAGTGCGAAAGAAAACACCGATGGACCCATAAGATGGGACCTGGTAATCCCATATTGTCTCCAGTGAGAAAGAAAACACCGATGGACCCATAAGATGGGATCTGTTAATCCCACATTGTCTCCAGTGAGAAACAAAACACCGATTGACCCATAAGATGGGATCTGGTAATCCCCATATCGTCTCCAGTGCGAAAGAAAACACCGATGGATCCATAAGATGGGATCTGGCAATCCCACATTGTCTCAAGTGAGAAAGAAAACACCGATTGACCCATAAGATGGGATCTGGTAATCCCCATATCGTCTCCAGTGCGAAAGAAAACACCGATTGACCCATAAGATGGGATCTGGTAATCCCACATTGTCTCCAGTGAGAAAGAAAACACCGATTGACCCATAAGATGGGATCTGGTAATCCCCATATCGTCTAGAGTGCGAAAGAAAACACCGATGGATCCATAAGATGGGATCTGGTAATCCCACATTGTCTCCAGTGAGAAACAAAACACCGATTGACCCATAAGATGGGACCTGGTAATCCCCATATCGTCTCCAGTGCGAAAGAAAACACCGATGGATCCATAAGATGGGATCTGGCAATCCCACATTGTCTCAAGTGAGAAAGAAAACACCGATTGACCCATAAGATGGGATCTGGTAATCCCCATATCGTCTCCAGTGCGAAAGAAAACACCGATGGATCCATAAGATGGGATCTGGTAATCCCACATTGTCTCCATTGAGAAAGAAAACACCGATTGACCCATAAGATGGGATCTGGTAATCCCCATATCGTCTCCAGTGCGAAAGAAAACACCGATGGATCCATAAGATGGGATCTGGTAATCCCACATTGTCTCCAGTGAGAAAGAAAACACCGATTGACCCATAAGATGGGATCTGATAATCCCCACATTGTCTCCAGTGCGAAAGAAAACACCGATGGATCCATAAGATGGGATCTGGTAATCCCACATTGTCTCCAGTGAGAAAGAAAACACCGATGGGCCCATAAGATGGGATCTGATAATCCCCACATTGTCTCCAGTGCGAAAGAAAACACCGATGGATCCATAAGATGGGATCTGGTAATCCCACATTGTCTCCAGTGAGAAAGAAAACACCGACGGACCCATAAAATGGGATCTGGTAATCCCCATGTCGTCTCCAGTGCGAAAGAAAACACCGATGGCCCCATAAGATGGGATCTGATAATCCCCACATTGTCTCCAGTGCGAAAGAAAACACCGATGGACCCATAAGATGGGATCTGGTAATCCCACATTGTCTCCAGTGAGAAAGGAAACGCCGATGGGCCCATAAGATGGGATCTGGTAATCCTCACATTATCTGCAGTGAGATAGAAAACACCGATGGACCAATAAGATGGGATCTGGTAATCTCCATATCGTCTCCAGTGCGAAAAGGTTGGGTTGGGTTCTTTTACCTCTGAGCGGCACTTTTTTGCACACCATGGGCTAAATGGCCAGGTCACATGGACCCCGAAGGCTCAGAGAAGGTTGGGGGAGGGGACCGACTGGAATAGCTGTTGGAAGACAGATGGTAACCTCCCGTCAAGGCCATCCGGCGTGTTCTTTAACGTGCACAGGGTATGGCTCTTCCGCACACGGGGCCACGGCTTAACCTCCCATCCGACGGACGGCGGTCTTTCCAAGCCCACAGGTGTCCCCCCAGTGCGAAAGAAAACACCGATGGGCCCATAAGATGGGATCTGGTAATCCCCACATTGTTCCAGTCAGAAAGGAAACACCGTTAGGCCCATAAGATGGGATCTGGTAATCCCACATTGTTACAGTCACAAATGAAACACCGATGGGCCCATAAGATGGGATCTGGTAATCCCCACATTGTTCCGGTCAGAAAGGAAACACCGATAGGCCCATAAGATGGGATCTGGTAATCCCCACATTGTTCCAGTCAGAAAGGAAACCCCGATGGGCCCATAAGATGGGATCTGATAATCCCCACATTGCCTCCAGTGCGAAACGAAACACCGATGGGCCCATAAGATGGGATCTGGTAATCCCGACATTGTTCCAGTCAGAAAGGAAACACCGATAGGCCCATAAAATGGGATCTGGTAATCCCCACATTGTTCCAGTCAGAAAGGAAACACCGATAGGCCCATAAGATGGGATCTGGTAATCCCCGCATTGTTCCAGTCAGAAAGGAAACACCGATGGGCCCATAAGATGGGATCTGGTAATCCCACATTGTTCCAGTCAGAAAGGAAACACCGATGGGCCCATAAGATGGGATTTGGTAATCCCCACATTCTTCCAGTCAGAAAGGAAACCCCGATGGGCCCATAAGATGGGATCTGATAATCCCCACATTGCCTGCAGTGCGAAACGAAACACCGATGGGCCCATAAGGTGGGATCTGGTAATCCTCACATTGTTCCAGTCAGAAAGGAAACACCGATATGCCCATAAGATGGGATCTGGTAATCCCCACATTGTTCCAGTCAGAAAGGAAATACCGATAGCCCCATAAGATGGGATCTGGTAATCCCCACATTGTTCCAGTCAGAAAGGAAACACCAATGGGCCCATAAGTTGGGATCTGGTAATGTCCACATTGTTCCAGTCAGAAAGGAAACCCCGATGGGCCCATAAGATGGGATCTGGTAATCTCCATATTGTTCCAGTCAGAAAGGAAACACCGATAGGCCCATAAGATGGGATCTGGTAATCCCCACATTGTTCCAGTCAGAAAGGAAACCCCGATGGACCCATAAGATGGGATCTGGTAATCCCCACATTGTCTCCAGTGAGAAAGGAATCACTGATGAACACAAGATTGGATCTCGTAATCCTCACATTGTCTCCAGTGATAAAGGAAACACCGATGGACCAATAAGATGGAATCTTGTAATTCCCACATTGTCTCCAGTGAGAAAGGAAACACCAATGGGCTTGTAAATGTCGCCCTCTTCCGGTTAGGATGTTAAGTGAAGTGAAGGCGATCCATTCCCTGTACACGTTAAAGAACCGATTCGATGGCCTTGACAGGAGGCTACCATCTGTATCCAAACTAATGTCAAGTGGGTCCCCTTCCTCAACCTTCTCTGAACCATCAGGGTCCTTCAGACTTAGCCTTTTAGCCCGTTGTGTGCAAAAAAAAGTACCTCTCAGATATAAAAGAACCCAATGCAACCTAGTTCTGCTCTCGGTAAGAAAAGGGACACTGACAGTCTTGGAAAAACCTCTCCGTTGGGGGGCTGGGGTCTCAGTCGATAGCGCGCCAGACTCGTAATCTGTAGTTCCCAGGTTCGAGTCCCTGCTGGGTCAGCGTTGAGATTTATCTCCGTAAAATTTCCCCGGACTGCCCACGGTCAGTAGGACACACCGATATGCTTGGAAAGGCCGCCGTCCGTCGGATGGGACGTTAAGCCATGGCCCACTTGTGCGGGAGAGCCATACCCTGTGCCCGTTAAAGAACACGCTGGATGACCTTGACGGGAGGCTACCATCTGTCTCCCAACAGCTGTTCCAGTGGGTCCCCTCCCCCAACCTTCTCTGAAACTTCGGGATCCTTGTGGCCTGGCCATTTAGCCCATGGTGTTCAAAAAAGTGCCGCTCAGAGGCAAAACAACCCAACGTTAAAGAACACGCTGGGTGGTGTTGACGGGAGGCTACCATCTGTCTCCCAACAGCTGTTCCAGTGGGTCCCTTCCCCCAACCTTCTCTGAGCCTTCGGGGTCCATGTGACCTGGCCATTTAGCCCATGGTGTGCAAAAAAGTGCCGCTCAGAGGTAAAACAACCCTACGTTAAAGAACACGCTGGATGGCCTTGACGGGATGCTACTATCTGTCTCCCAACAGCTGTTCCAGTGGGTCCCCTCCCCCAACCTTCTCTGAGCCTTCGGAATCCATGTGACCTGATCATTTAGCCCATGGTGTGCAAAAAAGTGCCGCTCAGAGGTAAAACAATCCAATCCATTCCAAACCCTCCTTTGGTGGGCCGTTAATCAGTAATCTCATCTACAAGAGAGCCATACTAGGAGCACGTTAAAGAAATCTCTAGATGGCCTTGACTGCAGTATTCCATTTTCAGCCTAACAGATCTCCAGAGAATCCCTTTTTTTAATCTTCTCTGAGCTACTGGGATATTTGTGACCTGCCTAGTTAGTCCATTGTGTGTCAAAAAATGCAGATGTGTGGTGAAACAACTGAACCCAATTCTGATTATAAGAAAAAGTTTAAATCAACTAACAGTGTAGCTTTCCATTCAAATAACAGGGGAGCGTTTCAAAACTTTTGATATATACTGTATAGGTTGGGTTGTTTTACTTCTGAGAAGCACTTGTTTGCACACCATGGGCTAAATGGCCAGGTCACAAGGACCGCGAATTCTCAGAGAAGGTTGGGGGAGGGGACCCACTGGAACAGCTGTTGGGAGACAGATGGTAGCCTCCCGTCAAGGCCATCCAGCGTGTTCTTTAACGTAGGGTTGTTTTACCTCTGAGCGGCACTTTTTTGCACACCATGTGCTAAATGGCCAGGTCACATGGACCCCGAAGGCTCAGAGAAGGTTGGGGGAGGGGACCCACTGGAACAGCTGTTGGGAGACAGATGGTAGCCTCCCGTCAAGACCATCCAGCGTGTTCTTTCACGTTGGGTTGTTTTGCCTCTGAGCGGCACTTTTTTGCACACCATGGGCTAAATGGCCAGGTCACATGAACCCCGAAGGCTCAGAGAAGGTTGGGGGAGGGGACCCACTGGAACAGCTGTTGGGAGACAGATGGTAGCCTCCCGTCAAGGCCATCCAGCGTGTTTTTTAACGTGCACAGGGTATGTATCTCCCGCACACGGGGCCACGGCTTAACGTCCCATCCGACGGACGGCGGCCTTTCCAAGCCCAGCGGTGTCCCCTACTGACCGTGGGCAGGGCGGGGAATTTTGCGGAGATAAATCTCAACGCTGACCCAGCTGGGACTCGAACCTGGGAACTACAGATTACGAGCCTGGCGCGCTACCGATTGAGCCACCCCCGCCCCTAATGTTTTGGCTCTTCGGTGTGTATAGCCTGTGAAACCGTCGGCTTAATCAACACATACTATAGCAGAAGGGCAATGAACCAAATTTATGATGTCAGCATAAGGAGTACACTCATATAGATAAATCTTATATTTCTTATTCTAATATTACTACTGATGGACTATTGTGCTAATGTTTATATAATGTTTATTAATAAATATATTTTATTTAAGAGAAAAATTATTTTTATTAATTGACATTATGATATTTGATATTAAATATGAATAATTTTCTCTCTAAATAAAATATATTTATAAATAAATATTAATAAGAATATTAATACAGAAGCCACCAGTAATAATAAAAGAAATTGAAATATAAGAATCATCTAGACGTCAGGATTCCTATGTTGATGTCACAATCTTAATCCACTGGTTTTCTGCTATAGGAGGTATTGGCTTAATGGGCAAGTAATAAGGACCCCATGTCCTGAGAGAAGATTAGAAAATGGAACCCACTGGGCAGCTATTAGGAGAGAGAGATGGAAGCTTTCCGTCAAAATAATCCAGCGTGTCCTTTTACGTGCACTGGATATGGCTCTCCTTCACATGGCTTGATATTCTATCCGGCAGAGGGCGACCTTTGCAAACCCATAGGGTTCCCTTTCTTGATAAACTGGTGACAAGTTGGGTGATCAGATATAAAACTCCAAGTTGATACAATTGAGACTCAAACCTTATAACATCAGATTGCGAAGCCTGGCTTGCTAACATATGAGCCTAGCCCTGGTGGTTTGACCATTACACATGTATGTACTGTTCTCTATTCACTTGAAAATATTAATTTTCATCTGATTTTCAGGAAAAAAAATAGAATAATATCGCTAGTATTATTATAAAAAATAGAATAATATCGCTAATAAATAATATCGCTAAAAATAGAATAATATCGCTAATAGACATTCAATGTTTTTATTTTAATGGATATATTAAAAATTCTTCTTGGGTTGGATAGACATTGATGATCTCTTGCTATTCGCAAGGGGCGGGGGTGGCTCAGTCGGTAGCGCGCCAGGCTCGTAATCTGTAGTTCTCAGGTTCGAGTCCCAACTGGGTCAGCGTTGAGATTTATCTCCGCAAAATTCCCCGCCCTGCCCACGGTCAGTAGGGGACACCGATGGGCTTGGAAAGGCCGCCGTCCGTCGGATGGGACGTTAAGCCTTGACCCCGTGTGCGGGAGAGTCATATCCTGTGCACGTTAAAGAACACGCTGGATGGCCTTGACGGGAGGCTACCATCTGCCTCCCAACAGCTGTTCCAGTGGGTCCCCTCCCCCAATCTTCTCTGAGCCTTCGGGGTCCATGTGACCTGGCCATTTAGCCCATGGTGTGCAAAAAAGTGCCGCTCAGAGGTAAAACAACCCAACCCAACGATTCGCAATTTCCATATCTGTCGAAAGTTTATATTACGTCCTCTAAAGTGGAAATTTTTAAAAATCCTAAAATTTTAATCCAATGTTGCAAATGACGAATATATGCAAGAAACTGGAAATTTGATGCTGGAATGTGGAAGTTTGTAATTTACAGCAAAAGGTGTTTCTTACTCCCAAAAAGAGTGGGAAAGGCAACTGTTTTGTTTTTCCTGGGTTTGAGCCCCGGGCAAGGAATAGAGGTTTGTTTTGCCTTTCTGTTGAGATCCAGTCATCCTCAGATAACTTCAATGATGAGGTATAAATTGATTGGCTCCTGTAAGATCTCTGTGGAAGCAGGGGTGGGAGTGGCTCAATAGCTAGAGCGCCAAGCTCGTAATCTGTAGTTCCCAGGTTCGAGTCCCAGCTGGTCAGCGTTGAGATTTATCTCCGCATAACTCCCCGCCCTGCCCACGGTCAGTAGGGGACACCGATGGGCTTGGAAAGGCCGCCGTCCGTCGGCTGGGACGTTAAGCCGTGGTCCCGTGTGCGGGAGAGCCATACCCTGTGCACGTTAAAGAACACGCTGGATGGCCTTGACGGGAGGCTACCATCTGTCTCCCAACAGCTGTTGCAGTGGGTCTCCTCCCCCAACCTTTTCTGAGCCTTCGGGGTCCTTGTGACCTGACCATTTAGCCCATGGTGTGCAAAAAAGTGCCGCTCAGAGGTAAAACAACCCAACGTTAAAGAACACGCTGGATGGCCTTGACGGGAGGCTACCATCTGTCTCCCAACATCTGTTTCAGTGGGTACCCTCCCCCAACCTTTTCTGAGCCTTCGGGGTCCTTGTGACCTGACCATTTAGCCCATGATGTGCAAAAAAGTGCGGCTCAGAGGTAAAACAAACCAACTCTGTGGAAGCAGCTGCTTGAGGATTTTTTATAGTTTCAATTTATATTGTTAGAGAACACTGAATACGGAAAAGGCGAAACGTTAATAAATATTGCAAATGATCTGTTTATCGTAAATATCTGAAATTTCATTGGTAGCAGTGTCAAGAGATATTACATTGACAGCAACAATTTGCTCAAAAACAGCTTTTTCTGAGAAAATCAGCTTTTTCGTGTTAAGAAATAAATGACAAATACTTTTCAGATTTTATAAGTGCTAATAAAATACTATTATTTGCATTTCCCCATTACCCATTGGCTCAAATTAAAACTTTTAAAGAGGGAAAAAGTAAGAAAATATGACTTCGTTCTGTTTAAAAATGAATGAGCATTCAATACTCCCCCAAGCGTTCTGTATTCTTTTCGTTTTATTTTATTTTACAATCTGCACATTATTGTGTTTTTACATAGGTATATAAATAGTTTACACATGATTTTCCCCACACTATTTAGAAGTTTTTAATTACCTACCAGTAAGAAGATATTTTAACATTTTATAGGGATAAATATCTTGGTTAGTACGAAGAGCAGTATCATTTTTATTAATACATTATCTTGAAATAGTTTCGCATTAGTGGAACTCAAAAGTTCAATATTCAAATGGTCGCTAACATCTCTGATTCATGTTTCAAAAAGGGGTGGCTCAGTCGGTAGCGCGCCAGGCTCGTAATCTGTAGTTCCCAGGTTCGAGTCCCAACTGGGTCAGCACTGAGATTTATCTCCGCAAAATTCCCCGCCCTGCCCACGGTCAGTAGAGGACACCGACTGGCTTGGAAAGTCCGCCGTCCGTCGGATGGGACGTTAAGCCGTGACTCCGTGTGTGGGAGAGTCATACCCTGTGCACGTTAAAGAACACGCTGGATGACCTTGACGGGAGACTACCATCTGTCTCCCAACAGCTGTTCCAGTGGATCCCCTCCCCCAAACTTCTCTGAGCCTTCGAGGTCCTTGTGACCTGGCCATTTAGCCCATGGTGTGCAAAAAAAGTGCCGCTCAGAGGTAAAACAACCCAACGTTAAAGAACACGCTGAATGGCCTTGACGGGAGGCTACCATCTGTCTCCCAACAGCTCTTCCAGTGGGTCTCCTCCCCCAACCTTCTCTGAGCCTTCAGAATCCTTGTGACCTGGCCATTTAGCCCATAGTGTGCAAAAAAGTGCCGCTTAGAGGTAAAACAACCCAACCCATGTTTCAAAAATTGAGCGAAACACTAACAATAAAAAAAAATTCTGAGTCGATCAAAATATCTTACAAGAGATTATATCTCGGAATTCCCATCAGATCCAAACTCAGTTTTCTATTAACTCTTCGTTGTTCCACGATTTACGAAGCATTATAGGTGGATATTTAGGACTAGTTAGTTACAGACCATAGACCAGGGTTAGGTTGGGTTGTTTTACCTCTGAGCGGCACTTTTTTGCACACCATGGGCTAAATGGCCAGGTCACATGGGTTGGGTTGTTTTACCTCTGAGCGGCACTTTTTTGCACACCATGGGCTAAATGGCCAGGTCACATGGACCCCGAAGGCTCAGAGAAGGTTGGGGGAGGGGACCCACTGAAACAGCTGTTGGGAGACAGATGGTAGCCTCCCGTCAAGGCCATCCAGCGTGTTCTTTAACGTGCACAGGGTATGTCTCTCCCGCACACGGGGCCACGGCTTAACGTCCCATCCGACGGACGGCGGCATTTCCAAGCCCATCGGTGTCCCCTACTGACCGTGGGCAGGGCGGGGAATTTTGCGGAGATAAATCTCAACGCTGACCCAGCTGGGACTCGAACCTGGGAACTACAGATTACGAGCCTGGCGCGCTACCGACTGAGCCACCCCCGCCCCCATAGACCAGAACTTTTGATTAACTGTTTTACATACTTTGATTTCTATACCCTTGGAGCGGCTGTGATTATATGACCAACCAGTGTTTTATTATGTTCAATAACACTGATTTATTTAAAGAATTATCTGCTAGGAGAAAAATAACGAGGGAAATGTTTCTCGTTATTTAACGGCAGGTCTGCCGTTAATAATCTGGTCTCTTTAATGATAGGTCCACTATTAAGAGTTAGGTCTCTTTAATGGCAGGTCCGCCGTTAATAGTCCAGTCACTTTAAAGATAGATCCATCGTAAATAGTCAGGTCTCTTCATCATCATCATCATCCTCAAGCAGCCATGGGCTACGGAGGTTCTGCCGTGCCGTGCAATTTAGTTCTCCAAACAAGTCTGTCCTGAGCTACATCTACTGCATCTGGCCACTGCACACCAATTCTAACAAGGTCCTGTTTGACGTTGTCTGCCCACCGCATCCTACGTCTCCCCTTCTTTCTGTGGCCTTTAGGCACATGGTTCATAACCCTATTCGCCAATCTATAATTATTCATACGGGTAACATGGCCAAATCAACGGAGTATCTCTCTGCACAAAATGCTGCTTCAAAGAGGTTGCAAACTCCTTTGCCTAACCTCATCATTAGTTACAAAGTTAAACCACCTAATGCCCAAGATACTGCGTAAGCATCTCGAATCAAAAGCATCTAGTTTCCTGTTATCTTGTTTACAAAGTGTCCAAGTTTCACTACCATAACTAACCCTAGAAAGAACCAAACTATTATACAGTCTAATTTTAGTCTTTAGATGTATACGCCAATTACTCCACACTCTCCATAGAATCATAAAAGTCCCGGCAGCAATCCCTATTCGTCTGTTAATCTCATGCCGCACATCACCAGTATCAGTTACGTAGCTCCCAAGGTAATTAAACTGTGACACCTGCTCAAGACTGCAACCATTCAGATTAACTGAATCACAGCCTGCCTGACCAATTTTCATCACTTTAGTTTTCTCTCTGTTTATAACCAAACCTACTCTAGTACCAGTTTCATCAACAACTTGAATGAAAGAGTTCATCTCATCAACATCATTTGCCAAAAGGGCTAAATCATCAGCATAATCAAAATCAGAAATTTTAGTATCTCCAGCCCATTTAAGGCCAAAATCTTTCCCTTGAAGTGAATTTCGCATAACATAATCAATAACCAAGCCAAAGAGAAAAGGAGACAAAATGCACCCTTGTCCAACACCAGAAGTAATGCTAAAACAATTGCTACACGACTTATCAACTCTCACACATGACACTGTGTTTTTATAGAGAGTTTTAATTATGTTAACTAACTTATCTGGTATACCATATGATCTCAGAATCAACCACAAATTATGACGATCAACAAAGCTTGCAACCAAAGGTTTCTGAAACACTAAACATTTCTCAAGAATCTGCCTAAGTGAAAATATCTGATCCACACATCCCCTACCACTTCTGAATCCACATTGCTCATCACGCAATTGACTGTCAACCAGATTCTTAATTCTATTAAGCACAATCATGCAATGAACTTTACCTGGAACAGAGAGTAGGCTGATACACCTATAGTTATCACAAGAACTGCGATCACCTTTTTTGAAAATAGGGATAACAATAGCTCTGGTAAAATCCTTAGGAACCATGCCTTTATCATAAAAGATATTCAAAATTTCAGTCATCCAATGGAAACCGAAACATTCTCAGCTCTAAGCATTTCCGTAATAATTTCATCTACCCTTGGGGATTTATGAGGTTTAAGTTTAGGAATAGCCGGCCACACTTCAGATTGTGTTGTAGGACCAACATTAAAGCCACCAATGCATTTGTCATCATTGCAAACAATGGGAATAGAACTAACCACATTGCTTAGAACATCACTGAAATGCTCAGACCACCTAACCATGACAGAATCCTCCCCTCTATAACCTTACCTTGTTTATCCTTCAATCCCTGTATATCTGTTCGTTTTCTACCACACAAAACATTAACTATCTGGTACAGCTCTCTGCTGTTGTGTTGTCTTGACGAGCGATTATACACAATTCACAAATGAAGTTGGTAAATTTGATAAATATGCTAGAATTTCTCACTTTTACCAGTGATTATACATAATTCCCAAATGAAGTTGGTAAATTTGATAAATATGACAGAATTTCTCACTTTTATCGGAGATTATAAATAATTCCCAAATGACGTTCGTAAATTTCATAAATATGCTACATTTTCTCACTTTTACCAGCGATTTTTCATAATTCCCAAATGAAGTTGGTAAATTTGTTAAATATGCTAGAATTTCTCACTTTCACCAGCAATTATTCATAATTCCCAAATGAAGTTGGTAAATTTGATAGAAATACTACAATTTCTCACTTTTCCCGGCGATTTTTCATAATTCCCAAATGAAGTTGGTAAATTTGATAAATATGCTAGAATTTCTCACTTTTACCGATGATTATTCATAATTCCCAAATGAAGTTGGTAAATTTGATAAATATGCTAGAATTTCTCAATTTAATCGGCGATTATACATAATTCTCAAATGAAGTTGGTAAATTTGATAAATATGCTAGAATTTCTCACTTTTACCGGCGATTATTCATAATTCCCAAATGAAGTTGGTAAATTTGATAAAAATGCTACATTTTCTCACTTTTACCAGCGATTTTTCATAATTCCCAAATGAAGTTGGTAAATTTGTTAAATATGCTAGAATTTCTCACTTTCACCAGCAATTATTCATAATTCCCAAATGAAGTTGGTAAATTTGATAGAAATACTACAATTTCTCACTTTTCCCGGCGATTTTTCATAATTCCCAAATGAAGTTGGTAAATTTGATAAATATGCTAGAATTTCTCACTTTTACCGATGATTATTCATAATTCCCAAATGAAGTTGGTAAATTTGATAAATATGCTAGAATTTCTCAATTTAATCGGCGATTATACATAATTCTCAAATGAAGTTGGTAAATTTGATAAATATGCTAGAATTTCTCACTTTTACCGGCGATTATTCATAATTCCCAAATGAAGTTGGTAAATTTGATAAATATGCTAGAATTTCTCACTTTTACCGGCGATTATTCATAATTCCCAAATGAAGTTGGTAAATTTGATAAAAATGCTACATTTTCTCACTTTTACCAGCGATTTTTCATAATTCCCAAATGAAGTTGGTAAATTTGTTAAATATGCTAGAATTTCTCACTTTCACCAGCAATTATTCATAATTCCCAAATGAAGTTGGTAAATTTGATAGAAATGCTACAATTTCTCACTTTTCCCGGCGATTTTTCATAATTCCCAAATGAAGTTGGTAAATTTGATAAATATGCTAGAATTTCTCACTTTTACCGATGATTATTCATAATTCCCAAATGAAGTTGGTAAATTTGATAAATATGCTAGAATTTCTCAATTTAATCGGCGATTATACATAATTCTCAAATGAAGTTGGTAAATTTGATAAATATGCTAGAATTTCTCACTTTTACCGGCGATTATTCATAATTCCCAAATGAAGTTGGTAAATTTGATAAAAATGCTACATTTTCTCACTTTTACCAGCGATTTTTCATAATTCCCAAATGAAGTTGGTAAATTTGATAAATATGCTAGAATTTCTCAATTTAATCGGCGATTATACATAATTCTCAAATGAAGTTGGTAAATTTGATAAATATGCTAGAATTTCTCACTTTTACCGGCGATTATTCATAAATCCCAAATGAAGTTGGTAAATTTGATAAAAATGCTACATTTTCTCACTTTTACCAGCGATTTTTCATAATTCCCAAATGAAGTTGGTAAATTTGTTAAATATGCAAGAATTTCTCACTTTCACCAGCAATTATTCATAATTCCCAAATGAAGTTGGTAAATTTGATAGAAATGCTACAATTTCTCACTTTTTCCGGCGATTTTTCATAATTCCCAAATGAAGTTGGTAAATTTGATAAATATGCTAGAATTTCTCACTTTTACCGATGATTATTCATAATTCCCAAATGAAGTTGGTAAATTTGATAAATATGCTAGAATTTCTCAATTTAATCGGCGATTATACATAATTCTCAAATGAAGTTGGTAAATTTGATAAATATGCTAGAATTTCTCACTTTTACCGGCGATTATTCATAATTCCCAAATGAAGTTGGTAAATTTGATAAAAATGCTACAATTTCTCACTTTTACCGGCGATTATTCATAATTAGCAAATGAAGTTGGTAAATTTGATAAAAAATGCTACAATTTCTCACTTTTACCAGCGATTTTTCATAAATCCCAAATGAAGTTGGTAAATTTGATAAAAATGCTACATTTTCTCACTTTTACCAGCGATTTTTCATAATTCCCAAATGAAGTTGGTAAATTTGTTAAATATGCTAGAATTTCTCACTTTCACCAGCAATTATTCATAATTCCCAAATGAAGTTGGTAAATTTGATAGAAATGCTACAATTTCTCACTTTTCCCGGCGATTTTTCATAATTCCCAAATGAAGTTGGTAAATTTGATAAATATGCTAGAATTTCTCACTTTTACCGATGATTATTCATAATTCCCAAATGAAGTTGGTAAATTTGATAAATATGCTAGAATTTCTCAATTTCATCGGCGATTATACATAATTCCCAAATGAATTTGGTAAATTTGATAGATATGCTAGATTTCTCATTTTAATCTGCGGTTATACATATTATACATTATACATAATACCCAAATGAAGTTGGTAAGTTTGATATATTCCCCCGAGTTATAGGGTAAAAACAGTGAGAAACGCAATCTGATGAAAAACAAATCTAAAAAATCAACCTCTGAAAAACCAAAAAAGGCAGAAAAGTTGAAAAAGTTACTTTCCACCCCTAAAACGTAAAGTCTAAAACACGAATCCGTCGTCCGAGTTATAAAAAAAAGTCCCAAAAATTTTTAAGCCCAGTGAGAATGAATTAGTAAAGATGGCCATGTTAATCCTAGACTGGCGATTATGCATAATGTCCGTAAATTTTAATAATTAAATATGATTTATCATATTTACATATGACATTATGTCATATCTGCTGTTTCGGGGGCCGGGGGTGGCTCAGTCGGTAGCGCGCCAGGCTCGTAATCTGTAGTTCCCAGGTTCGAGTCCCAGTTGGGTCAGCGTTGAGATTTTTCCTCGCCCTACCCACGGTCAGTAGGGGACACCGATGTGCTTGGAAAGGCCGCCGTCTGTCGGATGGGACGTTAAGCCGTGGCCCGTGTGCGGGAGAGCCATACCCTGTGCACGGTAAAGAACACGCTGGATGGCCTTGACGGGAGGCTACCATCTGTCTCCCAACAGCTGTTCCAGTGGGTCCCCTCCCCCAACCTTCTCTGAGCCTTCGGGGTCCATGTGATCTGGCCATTTAGCCCATGGTGTGCAAAAAAGTGCCGCTCAGAGGTAAAACAACCCAACCCATATCTGTTGTTTCGGTTTACAATTGAATAGTTACAGTTGGCCATAACTGATTTCTTATAAACTTTATTGTACCATTTTTATTTAACGATTCTTTTTTTTTCCACAGGTGTAAGTTTGCAGTTACTTCTTTCGTTTTCTCTCTACACCAATGTAAGAAAGTTAACAACACTTGAAAAGAATGATGGACTCCTTTCATGCGTTAGAGGACTAAAGGTTTTCTTTGTCATCATGACAATCGTCATGTCCACCTACGTCATGCCTAATGACTTCCACTTCGTAAAATACCGTAAGTAGGTTCTCATTTTAACTTTCAATGCTAAGTATCGATAAAGAAAAACTTCGAAAAAATTAGCTGGAAAAAAATTTGGTTTCACCCTAAGTGCGATTGGAACCTCTTGCAGAAACATGTCAGGCATCATAATCACTAAACTACGGGTTTTAAACTAGTGTTCTGTAAATCTTCGTGTCACGTGATTACAGAATTCAGGAAAAATATCTGGAGCGTGTACAGCAACTGTACACGCTCCAGTTACCGTTCACAGCAAACTGGAGCGTGTGCAGTTACTGCACACGCTCCAGTTTGCTGTGAACGGGTAACTGCACACGCTCAATATTTCCGTGAGTGGGCCCACGCGATCCAGGTTTAGAAATTAGCGATCTGGCAACATTCGTGTCAAAAAAAGTATCCGAACACTATGGTTGATTACAGAATTGAGGAAAAATATCTGGCAACGATTTTTTTAGAAATTTGTGATCTGGCAACCTTCGTGTCACGTGACGCGAAGGTTGCCAGATCACTAATTTCTAAAAACGTCGTTGCCAGATATTTTTTCTCAATTCTGTAATCAACCATAGCGTTCGGATACTTTTTTGAGCGACTGAACGTGGTAAAATTTTTTCGGGTACGCCGTGAGAGCTCAAAAGTCATTAGATCTAGTAACAAAGTAAAAATAACCATTGTTATACTATAACTATAATTTCATCTATCTATACAAGGAGTACGCCAGTTACTTACACATTTCCAGGGGGAGTTTTATATAGGCATATTTTATATGTTTTATTTTATTATTTTCGCTAACTTTTTAAATGGGCATATTTTATTGTTTTCACTAACTTTTTGAAACAACAGCGACTAAGATGTTGGACTTTAGGTTTTAAATATCTTTAGTTTTAATGACTTTAGGTTTTAAATATTTTAATTTCATAGTTTTCTATTGTAACTGAATAAGAGAAATTGAATAAGAGTAAAAAGTTATTTAAATTTCAAATAAATTATTTCATCTTTTTATCAATAATAACAAAAAAAAATAACATTTACTACCAGTATATTTGTAAAAAAAATTATTATTTAAGTCTTACAATACGATGTTTTTTTTTTGTTCATTGTTCTAAAGTTTTTAGAGATGATAGCATTTGTGCAAATATGCTCCTTCAATTTGAAAAATGTAAAACAATTAACTCTATAGTTTTAAAACAGAGTGCATATCCAAAGACACTTATATCAATAACCAACCCGAACAGTGTACTAAAATAAGAATTAAATAATAATTTTTATTGTAAATAATAACGGCAGCCTATATATATTTTTATTGGCCTGTCACCAAAGTGTGTCAGGTATCAACTAAAAGAAATCACCAAGGTGTGTCAGGTATCAACTAAAAGAAATCACCAAGGTGTGTCAGGTATTAACTAAAAGAAAATTTATCACCAAGGTACAGGTAGTTTCAAAAAGGACGTAACCCTCTATTGTATTTTTGTATTTAAACTTGACAAAAGACAAAAATTTCAAAAGATGCAAATTAGACATATACCTACCTACCTTTACAACAGATGTTGAAAGTGATTTCCTGCAACCTGGATGCAGGTTCGTACCCGTTTCATGACATTTGCAGCCACCTTTCGTAATGGGACGGGGGTGGCTCATTCGGTAGCGCGCCAGGCTCGTAATCTGTAGTTCCCAGGTTCGAGTCCCAGCTGGGTCAGCGTTGAGATTTATCTCCGCAAAATTCCCCGCCCTGCCCACAGTCAGTAGGGGACACCGATGGACTTGGAAAGACCGCCGTCCGTCGGATGGGACGTTAAGCCGTGGCCCCGTGTGCGGGAGAGCCATATCCTGTGCACGTTAAAGAACACGCTGGATGGCCTTGACGGGAGGCTACCATCTGTCTCCCAACAGCTGTTCCAGTGGGTCCCCTCCACCAACTTCTCTGAGCCTTCGGGTCAATGTGACCTGGCCATTTAGCCCATGGTGTGCAAAAAAGTGCCGCTCAGAGGTAAAACAACCCAACCCAAATGTAGCTGGTAAGAGTCCAACCTCTGAAGATAACTTTCTAAGAGATTTTCTGGGTGAGCAAGTTAAACGCTGAGACACATCATCAAGAACGTCGGCAGTTAACAGTGATGGCCAGCCTCGGCTCTTTCGATCCTGTACAGACCCAATGGCACGAAATTTATCAATCAAACGAGATATTGTCGACTTGTTGGGAACTGCATGCGCGTAAGTTCTATTCTCTTATATTTAGAGTTGCGTCCTTTTTGAAACACCCTGTGCATCAAGTATTAACTAAAACAAACACCAAGATGTGTCAGTTTTTAAACTATTTAATATTATTTTAATTATTAAAATTAACTAAAATATATATAATTAATTATTGAGATTAACTAAAATATATAGGCGCATTAATTAAATATTTATCTTTTAAAACTGCGCTAATTTTTTTAATTTTTAAAATCTAGGAAATTTTGAAATATTCAAAAATATTTTTATGAAGTCGTAATAATAATTTTATTTCAAACCATTTAAAAATAAATAATTTCTTGTTGATTTTTATGCAAATTTAATCTTTACGCATGTTTAATTTCCCTCCTTTCGTCAATAGTTGTCTTCGCCCTATGTATGTAAGGAACACTAGCCCATACCTGATCTATCTGCCATCTAGAGTCCTACTTGTTACACTTCTTCACGTTTAAAACTACTGCTCTACAAAACATCTTTTGATTGATTGAATCAAATATTTTATTCACTTAGAATGCTTTACCCATATGGGCGAATACTGCACCCACCAATATTCGTAAGATTCAGGTCTTACAGAACAAGATTTTGAGAACTGCGGTCGATACCCCCTGGTTTGTCACTAACAGACAACTCCATAAAGACCTGGGCATCGACCATATATATGCACATATAAAACGCACCTCAAAAAGTTTTTTTTGAGGCTGTAAGCAATAATCCCAATGAGATTATTTCTTCTCTGATTCTTTACGATCATACTTGTTTGAACAAGTACAAGAGGCCTAAAACGGTAGCGTTCTCTGAGGAGACCTACCCGTTTTAGGTTTCTTATACAATTTTACTGCTATTTTTAGCTTTTCTTATGTTTGCCCTTAGGGGCCCACCTAAAGGTGGTTTACTTATATATTTTGTTCTTACTCGTGCCAAATAGGCATATCTTTATGATGGAGATGGTTAGGGGTAAAATTATTACCCGGTATATCGAATATGATTATACGATCTACGATCTACTTATAATCATTACTAATAGTACATCTTCACAAACAAGCAGTAATGAAAACATAAAAATCGAAGTATTTACAACAATGTTTCCCAAAACATGCATACATTATTCCACACATTAATATCATCTAGTTATACCGAAATCATCCATTGCCTACTCAAGATTCTTAGCTGTCAATGTAAACATAAACAAGCACTAAGATGTGTAAAATATAAGCATCTCAAATAACACATATTTATGCTTTCTGATTTAAAAATAAAACGTTTTTATAAGAATATTTCAAATTATAGCACACTTGGCTACTGATCTAAGGAACCTGGGATCGAACCCGGATAAGGCATGGATGTTTGTGTCATTTTTTTGCTGATGTCCTGCCATCCTCTCAGATCTTCTACTGTGGCATATAAACTGACAGGCTCCTGTCAGACTTCTGTGGCAAGCAGCTGCTTCAGGGGGTATTTATTTTTATTTTATTAGTCGTATCAGAGTAATATGACCACCTACAATAGATAATACCTAGTAGGTGGTCATATTGTTCTGATACGACTATGTATATCAAGAGAAGGAATATTATCTGTCGTTTTGTCATTCCGCAGTCTCAAACCTAAAGATTTTATCAACCATTGACTAATAATAGCTTTCCTATCAAAGGGTTGGTTATTTTACTTCCGAGTGGCATCTTTTTACGCACAATGAGCTAAATCGCCACTTTACAGAGAATCCGAGAGCTCAGAGACGGTTAGGAGAAGGGGAAATTGTTACGAGACATATGGTGCCTCCCATCAAGTCATCAAGTGTGTTCTTTAACATGAAAACAGTATGGCTCTTTAACTGTTAGGAGACGTATGGTTCCTCCCATCAAGTCATCCAGTGTGTTCATTAACATGAAAACAGTATGGCTCTTTAACTGTTAGGAGACGTATGGTGCCTCCCATCAAGTCATCCAGGGTGTTCTTTAACATGAAACCAGTATCGCTCTTTAACTGTTAGGAGACGTATGTTTCCTCCCAAACAAGTCATCCAGTGTGTTCTTTAACATGAAAAGAGTATGGCTCTTTAACTGTTAGGAGACGTATGGTTCCTCACATCAAGTCATCCAGTGTGTTCTTTAACATGAAAACAGTATGGCTCTCTAACTGTTAGGAGACGTATGGTGCCTCCCATCAAGTCATCCAGCGTGTTCTTTAACATGAAAACAGTATGGCTCTTTATCTGTCAGGAGACATATGGTGCCTCCCATCAAGTCATCCAGTGTGTTCTTTAACATGAAACAGTATGGCTCTTTAATTGTTAGGAGACGTATGGTGCCTCCCATCAAGTCATCCAGTGTGTTCTTTAACATGAAAACAGTATGGCTCTTTAACTGTTAGGAGACATATGGTGTGTCCCATCAAGTCATCCAGTGTGTTCTTTAACATGAAAACAGTATGGCTCTTTAACTGTTAGGAGACGTATGGTGCCTCCCATCAGGTCACTCAGTGTGTTCTTCAACATGAAAACAGTATAGCTCTTTAACTCTTGGGAGACGTATGGTGCCTCCAATCAAGTCATCCAATGTGTTCAATAACATGAAAACAGTATGGCTCTTTAACTGTTAGGAGACGTATGCTGCCTCCCACCAAGTCATCCAGTGAGTTCTTTAACATGAAAAGAGTATGACTCTTTAACTCTTAGGAGACATATGGTGCCTCACATCAAGTTATCCAGTGTGTTCTTTAACATGAAAACAGTATGGCTCTTTAAATCTTAGGAGACGTTTGGTGCCTCCCATCAAGTCATCCAGTGTGTTCAATAACATGAAAACAGTATGGCTTTTTAACTGGTAGGAGACGTATGGTGCCTCCCATTAAATCATCCAGTGTGTTCTTTAACATGAAAACAGTATGACTCTTTAACTGTTGGGAGACGTATGGTGCCTCTCATCAAGTCATACAGTGTGTTCTTTAACATGAAAACAGTATGGCTCTTTAAAAGTTAGGAGATACATGGTGCCTCCCATCAAGTCATCCAGTGTGTTCTTTAACATGAAAACAGTATGGCTCTTTAACTGTTAGGAGACATAAGGTGTCTCCCATCAAGTCATCCAGTGTGTTTTTAACATGAAAAAAATATAGCTCTTTAAATGTTAGGAGACGTATGGTGTCACCCATCAATTCATCCAGTGTGTTCTTTAACATGAAAACAGTTTGGCACTTTAACTGTTAGGAGACGTATGGTGTCACCCATCAAGTCATCCAGTGTGTTCTTTAACATCAAAACAGTATGGCTCTTTAACTGTTAGGAGACATATGGTGCCTCCCATCAAGTCATCCAGTGTGTTCTTTAACATGAAAACAGTATGGCTCTTTAAGTGTTAGGAAACATATGGTGCCTCCCATCAAGTCATCCAGTGTGTTCTTTAACATGAAAACAGTATGGCTCTTTAATTGTTAGGAGACATATGGTACCTCCCATCAAGTCATCCAGTGTGTTCTTTAACATGAAAACAGTATGGCTCTTTAATTGTTAGGAGACCTATGGTGCCTCCCATCAAATCATCCAGTGTGTTTTAACATGAAGACAGTATGGCTCTTTAACTCTTAGGAGACATATGGCGCCTCCCATCAAGTCATCCAGTGTGTTCTTTAACATGAAAACACTATGGCTCTTTAAATGTTAGGAGACGTATGGTGTCACCCATCAAGTCATCCAGTGGGTTCTTTAACATGAAAACAGTATGGCTCTTTAACTGTTAGGAGACATATGGTGCCTCCCATCAAGTCATCCAGTGTGTTCTTTAACATGAAAAAAATATGGCTCTTTCATTGTTAGGAGACATATGGTGCCTCCCATCAAGTCATCCAGTGTGTTTTAATATGAAGAGAGTATGGCTCTTTAACTGATAGGAGACATATGGTGCCTCCCATCAAGTCATCCAGTGTGTTGTTTAACATGAAAACAGTATGGCTCTTTAACTGTTAGGAGACATATGATGCCTCCCATCAAATCATCAGTGTGTTTTTTAACATGAAGAAAGTATAGCTCTTTAACTGTTAGGAGATATATGGTGCCTCCCATCAGGTCATCCACTGTGTTTTTAACAAGAAAAAAGTATGGCTCTTTAACTGTTAGGAGACGTATGGTGCCTCCCATCAAATCATCCAGTGTGTTCATTAACATGAAAACAATGTCGCTCTTTAACTGTTAGGAGACATATGGTGCCTGCCATCAAGTCATCCAGTGTGTTCTTTAACATAAAAACAGTATGGCTCTTTAACTGTTAGGAGACGTATGGTGCCTCCCATCAAGTCATCCAGGGTGTTCTTTAACATGAAAACAGTATGGCTCTTTAATTGTTAGGAGACATATGGTGCCTCCCATCAAGTCATCCAGTGTGTTCTTTAAAATGAAAACAGTATGGCTCTTTAATTGTTAGGAGACCTATGGTGCCTCCCATCAAGTCATTCAGTGTGTTTTAACATGAAGACAGTATGACACTTTAACTCTTAGGAGACATATGGTGCCTCCCATCAAGTCATCCAGTGTGTTGTTTAACACGAAAACAGTATGGCTCTTTAACTGTTAGGAGACATAAGGTGCATCCCATCAAGTCATCCAGTGTGTTCTTTAACATGAAAACACTATGGCTCTTTAACTGTTAGGAGACGTATCGTGTCACCCATCAAGTCATCCAGTGTGTTCCTTAACATGAAAACAGTATGGCTCTTTAACTGTTAGGAGACTTATGGTGCCTCCCATCAAGTCATCCAGTGTGTTCATTAACATGAAAACAGTATGGCTCTTTAACTGTTACGAGACATAAGGTGTCTCCCATCAAGTCATCCAGTGTGTTTTTAACATGAAAAAAATATAGCTGTTTAACTGTTAGGAGACGTATGGTGTCACCCATCAATTCATCCAGTGTGTTCTTTAACATGAAAACAGTATGGCACTTTAACTGTTAGGAGACGTATGGTGTCACCCATCAAGTCATCCAGTGTGTTCTTTAACATGAAAACAGTATGGCTCTTTAACTGTTAGGAGACATATGGTGCCTCCCATCAAGTCATCCAGTGTGTTCTTTAACATGAAAACAGTATGGCTCTTTAAGTGTTAGGAAACATATGGTGCCTCCCATCAAGTCATCCAGTGTGTTTTAATATGAAGAGAGTATGGCTCTTTAACTGATAGGAGACATATGGTGCCTCCCATCAAGTCATCCAGTGTGTTGTTTAACATGAAAACAGTATGGCTCT